>OMLF01011024.1:0-11910 GCA_900302615.1 Holocentrus rufus
CGAGGAGGGAGGGAGGTGAGGGAGGGGAGGGCGGCAGGGAGGGAGCGCTCCTTCGGGAACAGAGAGAGATTGATTTGCTCTGAATCTGGGGAATCAGCAGCACATAATGTGTCTGCACACCCCAACAGTCCCAGACAGCCACTCCCTTTATTGTAGAAACACAAAAGGACAATGGCCAGCTTGACACGGGGCCAGCGGCTGTCAAGTCTGTGTCAACAAGTGAGAAAAATGGCATGAAAGGGTTTAAAGATCAGACGTTGCAAGCTTAGATTTCATCGAATTAATCCTGGTAACTGACAGTGTTTGAAATGCAGCCTAAAGCTCAGCAGTAATTCAGCAGTTCGTGTGTCTGGCGCAACTGGTTTAGACTAGATGATAGCTGTGTCACTTCACTTGTCCTTACTCGTCTTGTTAAAACCGTGGCCTGCACAGTATCTAGAAAACCCCGTTAGTTTTTGACAACGGAGAAAACCGGGTGAGGCTTTCCATCACGCATTTCGATTCAGTCCACAGGAATTCACTCCCATACCAAATGAGCACAGGATGTTGAATCAGAGCGTACAGGAAGTACAGATGCTGCCTGCCAAGCCTCTGTTGTTGATATGATTCTAGCCTCCAATATTCAACTCGCATACACACAGCAAAAACCAAATGTTTAGCACGGATGACAATGGTATGATTTCTCCCCTCTGTTTTTTTTGTAGTGAAACTAGTTTAGCCTGACCCCATTAAATCACTGAAGACATCCATGCGGCCTCAAAACAAGCCTTCAGCCAGAATGAGCAAACATGCGAAGGGACTACTGCTACCAACGTCCTGTTCACCGTGATGAAAACTCGACTGATCTGCTGTGCTGACAGCATAAATACTTCAGAGACACGATGAATAAAGGACAATGAGTCAGTATTAAAGGGGCCCCCGAACTATCTTTTTAATGAGAATGTGTAAACATGCAAAATGCCTGCTGCTTCAAGGTAATGCGCCAATACTGAAGTGAAGAAAATAAATCGGAGCAAATTCAGCCTTCGGTGTTTTGGCTGTATGAACTTAATTTGACGGGTGATGAATACAGCCGAGTGAATCAGTTTTGGATGGACGCCATCAGATAGGCTATTATGTCATACAGCCTTAGACACTAATTTAGGCCACGTCAAAAGCCAAATGTGTCACGGGAATGTGCTCTATCCCAAATATGGGTTGTCATTTAAGGTCTCCGTGTTTTTTATTCAGCTGCGCATCCTAAATCAGCTGCTGCTAGCCTCTGTGTTGGCAAACAATGGAATACAAACAGACTATTCTGCTGCGTTTCCCTTCGTCACACACGAGCATGACAGCTCTGCAAAGCATAAACAGAGAGGAGGAAGAGGAGCCATTTTCTCTCTTTGTCTCTTTTCCTTTTTTTTTCTGGTTTGTGTGCAAGCCCCGCACGCCATGGAAAGAGACAGACGGAGGATGCTCTTCTCCGGCCCAGTCTCTGCAAGGTGCCATGGCAGCCGAGGAGGAGAGAAGGGCTGATGTAATCAGGATGGGTGTGCCCTGGTTACCATGGAGACAGTCTGTCAGTGCCGTCCGGATGCTCCGACGAATGCCTCGTTACACAAAAACAGGCTCAGAGCAGACGCCATATAAAACCAGCTCCCCTGCAGGGTCGCAAGAC
Source organism: Holocentrus rufus (assembly GCA_900302615.1). Classification (NCBI taxonomy): domain Eukaryota; kingdom Metazoa; phylum Chordata; class Actinopteri; order Holocentriformes; family Holocentridae; genus Holocentrus; species Holocentrus rufus. The sequence continues at coordinate 1,658 of OMLF01011024.1, forward strand.
GGGGAGGGTGACAACAATGACACGCCTTGGCTCAAAACCGGCATCAGCATTAACATTCACACAAAACAGACGGCTCACAGCGTGCGGGTGTGTATACATTTATCCTCCACAGCACCCACCACAGTCTCACACCCCCTCTCCTCTTTTGTCTCACACACACACGCAGCAGAGGATCTGCCATCAGGGCGTGTCCGTGTGAAAGGGGGTGCAGGTAAACAGCGCTGTTTGATTCTCCAAAACAATAGGTGACTACTGTATACATGCAGACGCACATACACACAATTCACACCCCCCCACCACCTCCTCCCAGTGTCACACATATTTAACCTACATGCAGCGAAGGCAGTTCATCCCTCGCAGTCAAAAACACACACACACACGCACAGAGGGACAATCGACACGTAAATCACAGCAAACACATCAGTACCCTGGCCCTTCCAGCTGCTCCAGGAGCACTCCTTCTTGGTCACGTCTGCAGTGGCCTGCATGCTGGTGGTGAATTACGTCCCTGTTCTCTCTCTCTTTCTCTTTGTCTTCTCCGTTTTCTTCTTTGTCTCCCTCTTCGGTAGCACTGACTCACTCACTCATCCCAGAACGGCATGAATGGTGGGAAGGATGCAGGCGAGAGGCTGCGATGACTGAGAGGGAGGAAGGGAGGGAGGGAGGAAAGGTTTCCAAGGTGCTGCCGGCTCGCGGAGCACACAGACTGATGCTGTGGAGCGGAGCTGGCTACAGCAGAAGGAGGAGAGAAAGTGCGTATGTGTATGTGTGTGTGTGAGTGTGTGTGTGTGTGTGTGTTGGGGGTGTGTGATTGAATTGTAAACACCAGAGCACAGTTGCTACTGCAGCAAACCATCCATGCAATAATTAAGAACCAGGGGGGTGGGTGGCGACAGTCGGAGGATAAGTTTTTTTTTTTTTTCCTTGAAACTGGAGGTAAGCTTGTTTTCACAATAAAAGTCCCAACAGAGCATTAGAATAGTCTGGTAAAAATGTGCAGGGGTAAAGGCAGTGAAAGGGTTACCCTGCATATCCTTTGATGAGACACCAAAGCATGCGCATGCACTGTCATATATTTGCTAGCATGCCCCTCTGGCTTTCTTTGTGGCTTGTTTATGTTGTTGGCTGTAATAAAATCATATTTATCAATGCAATAAATAGCAAGCCTAATAATAGCCTATATAATGTCAGCACATGCTCTGCAACCAGAAAAAATATGAAAGCTTTTTGTTGAAAGTACCAAGAGAATAATGTTAACAGTCTGACGTCATGCTGCACAGAAGGCAGGGCACAGTAGCAATGTTTTCTGGGGATTGTGTACAGCTACAGCTGAGAGCATGTACTGCTGAGGGGAAATGTGACAAACTCTCAACCCCATTGTTATTTATTTGCACAGAGGAATATTTAGCCTTGTAGCCAGAGATTTAAATAGGTATTTCCATTATGCCTCGCTGATCACTGAAGAGCAAAAGTGCTTGTTCTTAAATAATTCATAAGCATAGAGAGTACAGCACAATGGCCCCTGTTTAGTACCTTCAGGACATCTAGTCATGTATATGTGCCAACAGTTTACACCCCAGGATGCATTTGTAATGCAAATGACCCCACCAAAAGATCTATGCCTGAAAGAGCAATGCAAAATCTATGTGCAACTGAGACTGAGGCACAGTCCCCGTGGTGACAACATTTAGCAGAAAATCATTCCCAAACATGACTCTGTATCGTGCCCCAGCCCTGTCCGGTCCCCTCTGTCCACCGCCCTGCAGACGGCCCCCCCTCCCCTCACACCTTCTGCTCACAGCAACCTTGACAAGCCTCATTGCCAATAACAACCAAGTGGCAAAAAAATATATATATTTCTCAGAGCGAGCCTGAGCATGCTCCCTCATCGCTGTTGCCATGGCAACTGCTGTGCAAGTGCACAGACTGATGAACATGATATCTGCTAGTCTTCCACCGAGTGGTCGTGGTAAACATTGTGGTGCCCTGCACCCTCTAGTGGCAGAAAAGACACTGTCTCTGCAACACACATGACCTGCTTTTTAGCATTTCCAGAACCTTCTTGTCATCTGTTGGTAAACAAAACGAGGCGAGCATCTTTATAGCTGCCATTCTATCATGTAGGCCTGTCAAATTACACATTTCAAATGCACAATTATTTATGTAACACCATCATCTCCTCCACCTGGATAAAGCTTTTACAACACGATGCCCTTTCAGGAGAAATATGCTCTTGTCAACAGAGACGCCACAGTAAACATTTACTAAGATGTGATGTCTTTATTACTGGTTCAATCCTGAAATCAAGCGGAGCCGTCCAAAGCCCCCAAGTTGGAGTGTGTCCCAGTTTTGACATCACAGGATTATGTAAACCCACTGTTTACAAGGACAGAGAGAACAGCCAATAGAAGTCAAAACACCAGTGCCAACATCAAATGTCCAGCTTAGGCGGCACTAACTCCATCTGAATGCGACTGTCACGTTTGAGTTATCTGATCAGAGGACACTGACGAGTGATGCTAACAGACAGATTGTCAGTTGTGATGTGGGAAAGTGAGGTAAAGAGCGCTTTTTTTTTGCTTTCTAGAAAGCCACAGTTTAAGAAATGGTCTGTGGCTGTTTCAGTTGAGGGTGGAGTGCGGGGTATAGCTTTGGTGGTGTAGCTGTCGGGTTTCTGTCACCACGAATTGATGTGATCTATCTATGCATTCTCACTCTTGTTTTGTTTTGTTTTTTTTTCTCCGGTGTACCACCAGGGGGAAGCAGACCTTGTGATAGCACAGCCCCAGCACAGGCACTCCCTATCCACTCCTGGCACAGAGACACTCAGAGCTGTGACTAGCCCATCTCTAACAGCAGCCCTTTTCATTTCCTGAGCGGAGACAATGCTTTAACACACCATGCAAGTAACTGTTAGGAGGTAAACAAATACAGAGGCTGCGTTAGTCCATTGTCTTCGCATCAGGCTGATTAGGAATACAGCATCGCTGACTTCCAAGCGCTGTTTTGTACCCTTAGATGTGAGGGGGAGAGGTTTTGAAAACAAACACACATGCGACGGCTCTTCCACTCACACACACAAAGACACACCAGCAAATACGGCACTACCTGTTCCACAAGCTGACAGTACTATTTCTGGAAAGCCAGCGAGGATGATAGCGGCTTATAAGCCAAGGAGAAACCGCTGCAACAATAAAAAGATTACAAAAGACTGTTATGAAATCAAAATATCCCTACAGAGAGATGCCGGCTAGGTTGACCGCTACTTTTTTGTGCAGAAGGCTGTCTGCCTCCCCTATTCTACAGTGAAATTCTGGTAAGCATAGGTAAACAACGCAAAGAAAACAGAGTTCTAAAGAAATAGATGACTGACCTTTTTGTTTGTCAAAGGCTTCCAAGAAGACGGAGGCAGAAGGTTTCCCTAAGTCTCCCTTGCCCTCAGTGGTGTGCTTGATCTTGCTCCCCTGGTCGTCCTGGGCAGGCCGGTCTGAGCGCACTTCTGGGGGCACGGCGGCAGTGGGGGGTTTGGGCTTGCTGGGGCGATCCTCTTCTGTCTTCACGGGGACCTTGACCTTTTCACTGGACGGTTTGATCAAGGGGTCGACCGGCACCACCTCTGGGCTACTGCGGGCAGGGCTGGCGCTGGGAACCAGGGGAGAGGGGGCGCTGACCCCCTGTTTGGGGCCACCGAGGCCCTGCTCTCTCTTGGGGCTCTCCTCAGATGCAGACTCAATGAAGAGCTCGCTGTCAAGTTCGGCCTCCCTCTCCTCTCGCAGAATGCTGTAGGCTGTGGGCGGGGCGTGGTTGCCAGTCAGGCCGAAACCACCCTTGGCGCCTGGGGGATTGTCAAAGGGATTACTGGAGTGGCTGAAAGCACCCGAGCTTTTATCAGGCTGGGCAAATGGGTTGCTGCTGGCCTTGGTGCCAGGGCCGGTCTCGGAGAGGGGAGGCTCCTCAGACACCAGCTCGATCTCTGAGTCTCCGGACTCTGCACTGCTGCCGTCATGCTCCCTGCTGCTGGCCTTGGTGCCCCGGGTGCTGCTGGGAGCTCCGGGCTTTACTGCATCAGCCTTGAATATGTCACGGGAAGGGAATTCTTTCTCTGCACGCAACGAAATGGAGAAACAAAACAACAATTATAGTCTTCATTCAATTCACACAAGCAGATTTAAACAAATAACCAGCACTGAAGCTGTTTCATATCATTGACTGTGATTCAAAAACGTTTATATTAAAGGTGCATTATTCAAAATTCAGAAACAAAGCATAAGCATGTAATGTGATAGTTGAGTCTGCATGGTCCTCACAGTCAGACTGACTCACTCATAGATTATGCGTTTATTATTATTTTCAAGAGTTGAATCTAAAGGGTCCTCACATCAATCAACCCTTGACAATTTTGCGTAGTGCACCTTTAAATCTGTCAGACCATGGGTTTTGTGTATGTTGTGTCTACCTGTTGGTGAAGCGTTAGGAGTGGAGGCAGGGCTGTTGTCCTCTGGCTCTGACAGCGTCACGGTGGGGACGCCCTGCAGGCCCACGCTGAGGATGTTCTCGCGGTCAGACACGTTGACCGGAGAGGGGCTCTGCTGCGGCTCGGCCTTGGCGGCTGCGGGCTGGGACTCGGTCAAAGTGATCTTCACCGGGCTCGCCGTCTGCGGGGTGCTTCCCAGGTTCCGGTAGGAGCGGTAGTCCGACAGCTCCTCGTCGGACGGCTCCTCCACGTAAGGGAAGGAGTGAGAGCCCAGTGCCGGACCGAGGTTCTCCTCTTCCTCCTCATCTTCCTCTTCTTCTTCTTCATCTCTTCCGGGGTGTTTGTCTATGTAGCTGCCCAGGGAGTCATGGCCAGACGAGGCTGTGTCTGCCAGGCCGTGCAAAGGCCCCTGGCGCTGGCCATGGAGGTCGTCCCCGTGGCTGATGTCCATATAGTTGTAGCCTTCTGTCTTCTCTGAGCTCAGCAGAGATTTGGGCATGTCATCGACCAGGCTGGAAGTCGTCTTGGTGCTGGAGCTGAAGATGCCATAGGAATCGGTGGAGAAGTGGTCCTGGGAGCCGAAGCCAGAGGAGGGCTTGGTGGGCTTCAGGTCATCGGACAGGTAAGACGCCTCTTGGCTTGATGGGAAACTCTGATTGGACAACAGGGAGGTGTACACGTCACCATCATCATTCATGGGCTTCCTAAACAGGCCAGACATGGGGTCATCTATAGAGAGTGTGAGAGAGAGAGAGAGAGAGAGAGAGATATAAAACTCATTGAGGTTATTATAGAGTGTCACAGTGCAGAATCATACAAGAGGTAGGTTTAACTGAATTTTCTAATCGGACGGCTGCATGAATTAAAAAAAACTGACACAGGAAAGTGCCGGCCCTGTCTGCGTCACACGGCTACATCAAATCAGCCTGAGCTGCCTGAGCTGTTCGATTAATAACATCCGACAGTCGGATAAACAAAGCTGTGGTTGAGCTGGTGCTGCTGATAGGAAGAGGGGCCGTGGCGCTGTGAGAGCAGCACAGTCAGACTAGGGGGGACGGCTGTGCAGATCAGTGAGGCAGCAGTAACAGAGGGCACTTGTACCCAGCTCCGGACAAAGGGGGATTGTTCAGACCCCCAAAACCACGGAGCCACGGCCAGAGACTGTTCTAAATCATGCAGGCAAAAAATTGTCTCTCGTCCCATCTCTGCTCGGCGATCACTAATCATACATCACGCACACATGACTGTGTCCTTGTGTGCCATACTGCAGCATGCACCACTATCTACGAAGAGAAATATGCATGTGTAGCAGGACTTGCAGTAAATGTATGAGCTGAACATGATGTAACACCTATGCATAAAGTCCTGTTTTGTGTGGAGGCTAAAGTCTGCATGCAAGCTAGCATCTAGCCTTTCCAAAAATTAAATATGAAAATAGGATTAGGGTAGGCTATATTTACACAGCGCCCATAGCCTTGATAAAACTGCTTAACAAGAGAGGCAAAAATAAATATTTAAAACTCAGCATGCTAAATTAGTACTGTATTCATTGCACAAGTGTGTGGGTACACACAGACACACACAGACACACACATACCCTCATGCACACACACAACAGAAACACGAACAGTCATTAAATCACAGGTTAGCTTGAAGTTATGTTTCAAGCCTCAAGTCACGTGTAACAATGGATAATCTGTGTCATGCTGTTTTTGTGTTAGTGGACATTTTCCATATGAAATTGAGTCAATCAGCATCCTTACTTTTTACAGTCAATATTGGTACTTGGCTGTGAAATTTGTCTGCGTTCTGCTAAAGTGAAATATCGCTTAATGTCCCTCTGAATAATTTATTAGAGTGCAGCAGAGAAGCATTAAGGAAAATCAAATCAAATATGACCTGGCCTTACGGGAAGAGGGAGACAGTGAGGAAACATTATTTTTAAGTCATGATGTCACGAGTCAAGGTCAGGTCATTGTCCGTTCTACCAAGTCTCAAGCCTTCAGATATTTGTCCATTTGATATCTGGCCTGGGTTTATGTGATGTAACTCCATTGGCAAATACACAAACACAGACACACATACACACACACACACACACACACACACACACACACACACAGTTGTAGCCTACATATTCCTAGACACCTGATGCTAAAATCTGTGTTGTGCTACACTACTGTAATGTGCACAAGTTGTAGTTTACACCTCCACCAACTGGGCTCCTGCTCTCCAGCCCTGCGTCTCCCAGGGCAGCGGTGCAGCTATAAATAGGCTGGGTCCAGCTGCTGGGCTGGGTGAGGGGCAAGATTTAAAATAGCAATCTCAAGGCTCGGCCTGGAGGATGCAGACTGACTGACAGAGGACCCTACAGGTCAGGACGTCCCGTCCCTCCCTCTCCTTCCTCTGTAAACCCCCCGCCACCCTTCCCGTCTGCGCCCCCCGTGCTCCTCCTCCCTCTCCTCCATGCTGTTGCACACAGTCATTAACAATACATCACATCGCAGCGGCACAATGGCATAAACACTACACACCCATGCTGGGCCACAGGGGAGGGGTGACGTGACATGGTGGAAAAGCGGAGCAGGCCCAGGCACTCTTGAGCCTCAGTTCACTTTTGTGTTTATAGACTGAAATGTGTGGCAGAGAAGCATCTGAACTGCCAATGGATCTAAGCTGTTTGTAAGCAGATGGGAGCAGCTGTCCTGCCAAGTTGAGTTCAATGTCATGTAGACCCTCGATGGACTGCTAGAGCCCAAGCAATCTATAATCCTCTTAAGGGTGCTGCCATCATATAGGTCCTCTCAGCTATCACCCTGGCAACACCATAATCTAACACTCACTGATTCGCTGTACAACTACCTACTGTGCAGATGTGGGAAGCACTCAGAGCCACTATACACTGTGAAGAGAGGTGATCTCTCATACTGTGAATTGCCGGTAATCCTGTTGATTCCCGGCTCTAGGTCTCTTCATCCACCCATTCTATAATATATCACAGTTACTAACTAGCAGTTGCCCAAAGCATCTGCACAAATTAAGAGGTTGGGTGCTTGTCTTTAACTGCCATGGGGGTAGCAGCGCTGAGAAGCTACTTAACAAGCCTGGCGTGTTGAGATGAGGGCATTTTGAATCTGCTGATGTGGCGTAGCACCCAGACACTGGAAAAACCCCCACAAGGCCGAAACAAATGCTTTACTCCATTCAGATGGGATTGGACATGACAAGGGAGGAATTCTCAGATCACATTGTTGCCGCATACCATATTCATGCCACTGAGGGGATGGTGTAGTTAAATAAATAAGTCCTGGTGGATGTGCTGGGAAGGGGCAGTCCTTCTGTTGTCCTGTATGCAGCCAGTGCAGCTCGCAAGCTAATGCAGCCTGACAATCTGTGCTATGCCCGGCATCGGCCTCTAATGATCAGCTAGAGACAAAAATATGTGAGCACAGATGATATCAAAAGGGCTGGGGTGGCTAAAGGAATACATTACAGCTTTGAAATTAAGGGGTTTACTGAGTTGCACGGAGGACTCGATGCACAGCAGGGTTTCCTTTTACAAGACACTTATTAATCTAGCTGCTGCAGTTTTAATATCATTAATGTTTTCTTTTATCTTCTCAATTCAGTGTGGATTAATATTAATCAACTAATCTGAAGGAGAGATGCAAAGAGTAATTTTGCAAAATCTCTCTTGCATATAGCTCCGTTTACAGAAGCTCAGAGACACAGGATATGCTGCTGACTGAGCAGGCCAGAAACCTCCACAACCTTCTATAACAAATGAACCATATTTGTCAGGCTGTGTTGTCCAGGCACAGACCGTCATACCTCCCTGTAGTATTACAGCATGATACTTAAACATCTGTGCACTGCATTTGGTGATGATGTCATTAATCCATATGTGACCCTCTCAACTGTGGTGTCGCCTTTCAAGAGTTCTGTTTCAGTCCTTGACCGAGTGAAAAACAATCCGTCAAGATGCTAACAGGGCTCTTCTTGCAACAACATGCTGTGCCTTTGACTTACGATAATAGTGTTATTTTTATTGTTGTACTATTTCTGTAGGGTTGCACAGTTCACATATATATATATATACATATATATAATTGAACATTATATATATTCAAAATTGGACATTAATGATATTATGGTTGATATTAATGGACAAAATTAATATCAAAATAACAGTTAGAAATAAGTTTGACAGATATATAATGACATCTACTATATGCAAATTTGCCTCCAAAAAATCAAATTGATATCCATCACATTGACCTTTATGGTAATATATAAGTATGATAACAATCATTTTAATTATGGCTTGCCTGATATCACTAATTTAGACAGCAGAAGTGTGTATCACAGCAGCCCTGTATCATTATTTTATCAAAATGTGGTTCTATTGAAAGATGATAAATTATAATGTGGAGTTATTGCCCAGGTCCTCAATCAGATTCATATTGAATAGTCAAACAGAAAGTTAAATGCACAGAGTTTTAGTTTTAAGCCTTTGGTTTGGTTGTTGATGTTCACAAAATATTGATTACATTGTCCAACGTCACTGTCAGTAAAGAAGAAGGGCAAATAAAGAGGGTCCAGAATGAGCCAGCAGGAAAATCTGTGGGGGGGCTTGGGATTGCATACAATTGCTTTGAACTACATTGATCCATGACATACAATTACTGTAAGAAAATTCAGCGTATTCACCATTACAAAAACTCATTGAAGGCTGCTCTGGGCAAATAATGCCATTCCAGAGGCCTCTGAAAAATCAATGTACAGTCATCTTAAAGTACATACAGTACAAGCTGTCCCCATTCAGATCCTGAAGCCATGGTTCATACCTGCCTCCGACAGTATCGATTCTATTTTTCTTGCTTGGATAGAGCTTTGTGTGTGGATGGATAGGATGTGGGAGGATCCAGAGTGTCTGAAAGCTGTCTTTCTTGAGTCTAAGCTGTCAATTAAGTGTGATTTTGGATTGGCTTGGATTGGATTCACTTTCATTGTACAGACAGACCCCTGGACTCACGAATACAGGGGCAGTTAGATGGGCATGTGTAAAAGAACCTAACGCAAATTTGAATAGACTATATACTATTTGCAAGTGCCTTTGCTTATAGTAGATCTAACTGCATGAGCACATTTGTGTAACTCTGGATTACTGTATGCTCACAACCCAGTGAACTGCACTGAGTCAATATGGCTGTAAACATAATATAATACTTCACATGCTAAGTACGGATTGCTTCTTTGGGTGAACGGAGGGACACTAAAGTGCATTCATAATAATTCTTTATTGATATCATGATAGCTGTCATTCTTTGTTATTATCCGCTGCAGTGGAGCTTTCTTGGCTTGCTCCCTTGTGCCTTTATCTGTGTCCTTCCCTCAGCATTAGCTAATTGGTCCTGTAAGCTGAGCAAGATGAATGAGACTGGAAAGCTGGCAGGTTAGAAACAGGACGAGCAGTGAAATACAAGTCATTCTGTAAGGCAGCGCTATCAGAGACACTACCATATATACTGCATACAGTTAAAGACTTATTCATTCATGCCCTATGCCTCACATCACATGGTTAATGGCTCACCCCTGCATGCCCTGTCAGCTGCCCTGTTTTCCACTGCTGGACACTGGGCAGCTCCACTGGAGCAACTGAAGGCTCGGTGCCTTGCTCAGTGGAACTTTGAAGGTGTCTGTGACAAGAAGGATGATCCTTTGTGTTCGATTTCCATGCCTATTTTTTGCCCCTGACAGTCTAGGCATTTGAACCGGT
>OMLF01011024.1:11930-54143 GCA_900302615.1 Holocentrus rufus
GTGACCTTCCCGTCACAAGCTCGCCTCTCGAGCCATTAAGCTGCTCCCCTCCTCCTCCCCCATATTATCTTGCATCTTTATCATCTACTCTGAAAAGACCTAGCACTGCTTTGCCCCCCTGGGAACAAGAGCAGAGCTCTCACTAGCTAAAGACACAAATGCACTGTGTTGTCTTATGCAGTCCAGCAGAGTCCACTAAGTGCTGTCTGTATCTCAAAGATGTGGAAAAGGCCCAGCCAGACACTATGCTGTCTCATCCTTGACATTGATGATAAGCTGTACAGAAGAGAGGCTAAAGCCTAATCCACCTATCAGCCACTGGATTGTGGGAGATAAACATTTGTTGCTCATGACTGATGTGCTTGCTATGTCAAAAAATAGTAGCTATAAATAAAGTGATGCTGTCCATTGAAAGTATTATTAGACTACAATAAGAAGCTTGTTGGAAATAGGCTGTAAAAAGGAGCATTGTTTGTGTGCAAGTGGTGGTGTGTAAATAAATGTGAATAGAAATATGTAAATATTTGTTTTCTTCCATGCCAGAGGGCAGCGGGGGCTATTAAACACACCATCTACTATTGACATTATCCTCTGGGTTTTCTGAGCACGGTCAGACATGGTCATAATGCAGCAATGTCCTCCACATTTTTTCTCATGCTTCATAAACTTTTCATAGGATGGGAACTGTTGGAACTAAAAGCCACACATACAGTGCTGTTTATAATCTGAAGCTAAGTTTCTGTCCTGTGGTGTCTTTTTTTTTAACTGAAATCAACATTATCAGAGACCTGGGGAATGAGTTTTAGCATAGGCATAGATCACCTAAAGAGGCCATTAAAGACATGCTGAACGGGTATAATTTCAATGTTCATACGCTTCCCTAAACATGAGGTATAATGTTATATGAACCATGATATCCACAGCAAAGCAGAACTGGGAAGCACAAGTGCACTGTTGGGAGCGAGGGTCCTTGACGAATCAGGGCAGACTAGAGCATGTCTTTTCAAGAGCCAAATGTCCACTCTGTCCTGCTAGCTATGACGAGATCTGCATTGTGCCCACCAAGAGCACAAGTGACAGAGTGCATTACTTCCCTGGTATGGGCACGACTCAGTGCAAGTTGCAGGAAAAAGAGACAGCTATTTTGCTCCTTTATGATAAAAAGATACCCTGGTGTGTGTGTGTATGCGCGTACACAAGTTTGCTCATGTCCGGCACATTACTGTGAAAGTAGAGCACGTGCTTTGTTGACTCCATCTAGAATGGCAAGTCAAAGACTGAGTGGCTAGAACTCATTTCATAGACATTTTACACCACTGGTTCAAAAGGACAATTTTTACACTGTAGACCAATTTTGCATAGGTTATATTTACTACACCTCTCATAACCTTATGTTTTGAATATTGAAAGCCTGTTGTTATGCTCAGTTTAACACTTTAACTGGGAATACTCTGGTTTACTGTTTGTGTGCCACGAAGATGAGATATTGTTTTGGATCAGCAGAAGACACTAATTAAAGGAGAAAGGCCTGAGCAGAAAAGAAACTAGGCAGCTTTTTTTTTTTTTTTTTTTTTTTGAAACACCATCTTATGAATATTTCAGTGGACCCGTGAATGAAAGTGCAGGGTTCCAGTTTTGCTAGCCGAGCGAATGGTGAGCCCTGTTTCTTTAGGATTAAAAATAGCAGCATGAGCTGAGCTCTGCTGAAGAGAGTGATGGACTTATAACTCAAGTATGAATGATGCTCCCACGAAAACACTGCTCCCAGCAGCCAATTATAACCACAACAATATGATAATCAACTCGGTCTCTAAGAATACAAACACAGCAATATAGAAATCTTTTCATAATCACACAGGACAAGTAAAGACTTCTGATCAACTCTCAAGTTAACAGAGACTGAGCTGCACATGGGAAAATTGTTTATTAATATGCCTCATTCCATTTATATCCAGTCACTGGTTATGAAAGCTATACAACTGAGGCCTGTAACTTATTTAAATCATTTTTTTCCTCTAGGCAGTATCAATAATGCAGATTATGCTTTTTTAAAATTTTGTTCATCATAACATACATGGGCCCAGTAGTTCAGACATAGGCCATTCAAAGTTCAACAGGCTATTTGGTAATGCGTGCTGCATCCTATCTGACCCGTCCTCCACACAGGAAACAGGATCAAATCTAGCAGACCAAAAAACTGTGTTGACTAGTAGGAAGCATAATGGAGTCTGTTTGATCTTTCATAACTAACGTGGATTGGGACTGTAAACAAGTCTTCATGAGCCAAGTTTCAATATGTTTTTCCCCCTTTCAGTATCACTATTTTGGCAGCGCCGATTTAATCCTCTGAAATCAAATTAGGGTTGTTATTTCTTACAATACCATTTTCTCAAGGTTTATAACCCATAACTTTTAACTCAACTAAAAGACAGAATGCATGTCATGTTAAATCAGTCACAAAGGCCCCCACATACTTCTTTATCGCCGGCTACGCCACAAACGTGGACGTGGGTTTGTCAGCTACTGGGTTCCCCTTGGATAAAAATAAACCTGATGTGTTCAAAATATTGTGAACTGGAACCTTGTTACATTACAAGTAGTAGCGTAACTGTTATCAATCGCTCGCTTTACCTGTAGATGCAGTTTCCATAGCAACGGGAGGCCTTTTCCCGTCGTCCTGAAAATGATGAAATTGTTGATCCAGGTCGCCCGCCACCTCGCCGCCTCTCGGCTTCAATTCCTCGCGGAGCTCGTCGAACCGGGGCGGTGTGCTTCCAAACAGGCCGTTTCTCTCATAGTCATCCCCGAACCACTTCCCCTCCGAGCCTAGCTCCTCACCGGGCTTGGCAGACATGCTTTTTGTTGGAGAGAGGATTATGTACTAGGCTTCTGTAACGCGGGCTGTACTGTAAATGAGCGGTGGCACCTTTGCGCTAGAATGGATAATGGAAACAAATGCAACACCGCAACTCCTGGCTGCCCTCTCCTTGTGTAGATAGTCAGCTTGATGTTTCTAAATGCCACAGACAAGGCGGTCCGGTCGGGGAGCAGAAGAGGAGTGAGGTTGATTGTTTTAGTTCAGTGCTTCAGCGCTGACGTCATGGTGTCCGTGTAGCTCATGGTTGGCACTTATTTGGGGCAGACTCAATTCTGCAAGCGATTTCACCTTCGCTGGACAAAACAACTGTCTGAAAGTGACAGTGTCTGACACTGTCGTCAAACAATGTGACGCTTTGTGAGGTGAAGCACGTATTACACAAAATAATCAAATAGAAGGCATGGTTCGCGAGGGGTACAAAGCTCAGAATGCAAATTGCAGGTTAAGATAATGAGAGTTGAAAATATTACAACTAAGCATTTTATGTGTAATATTTGTTAGTTGTATGTCTAAACAACGACAAATGAAATTTTAAGAAAGGTTTTGTGTTCTTGTGTAATTTTGGCTGTTAGCATGGCGCCCTCGCGCGGCAGCTCAAAGAAGAGTTAAAAAGTTTCAACATGGCTCCTTAGTTACCACACGCTCCTGCTTAGAAACGGACTGATGCCAAACATTGCTGAGCTCATATGGGACAGTTTGTCTTGAAGCAGATGTGCGAAGTTGTTATGTCCCTCGTCCCGGAAAAATACCAAAAAAATTGTTTGCCATGAAAGGTTGAGTTTAATCCTTTAATACAATCGTACTCACACGTTGTTAAAAAGAACTAACATGAGAGAATAACAGGTAGGCCGATAATATTAGCAGTACCGTTTAGTTACTCTAAAAGCTAGCCATGTTAGCAGCATAGTTTCACCAAGTCTGTGTTTGTTGGTTAACCTAACCACACCTAACTTTAGGTTAGCTGTCCAAAAGATACCATATGTCTGTTCTTTTTCCTGCCTGATACAGTTCCTTGGTTTGTTTCAGGCCAGAAAGTTATGTTACAGAGTGAAAAGCAAAAGCAACGTGGTGACGAAGAGGTCGTCAAAGAATTGGTGAGTTTGAGCTTCATATTAATTTCATACTAATTAATCATTAAGTATTAACAGTAAATGGTATTTGGTTATTTAATAGTCAGTTTTACTAGTTCCACAGTACATGTACTGTGCATTTCAAGCCATTCTCTCCTCGGGTGGAAATACCAGAATAAAATTCAATCTCAATTCTCTCTCTCTATTCTCTCTCTATATATATCATGGGGCATGCATTAAATATACAGTACACTGTATCATTAATTTTCCACACCATGTCCACCCTCCTCTGTACTGGGGAGGGGTAGACCTTCTGAGGACCTTCTGTTGCATTGAAGATTGTGATTTTCCTTCCACACTATGATTAATTACACAAGAATATCATATTGGAATATCATTATTTTTCCCAACAGTGCATGGCCAATGGAGTGTCTTATGAAAAAATTGCACAAGATGGAAGCACCATCAGCTCCCTGGAGGTCTTCTTCTCAGGTTATCCCCGCATGGTCGGGCTTTCTTTCTTCCCAAGGCTCTGCCAGCTCATAATAGTTGGCCAGAGTGTAAACCACATTCAAGGCCTTGAGTGCTGCCCTCTGCTCCGAGAGCTCTGGGTGGTCGAATGCCAACTGACAGTAAGTTTGTCATACTGGTAATCATTTTAATAATAATATGTTCTGATGATTACAGTATTAACTGATTCTTTGATTTATTAACCCCTTAAACTTCCCATTGTATTGCTTCAAAGGTAAATAAAACATTTTTCCATATTATATAACAATGCCATTTATATATTTTGCATCAGCTGGGGCAAAGCTTCATTGAAGCTACACCACATTTATATTGAGTAAAATATTCAAATCCGAGATGCTACTGTCTTAGGCTGCACCTTTTATCATACAAAAATATTTTAATGGCTTGTTCATCATTTTAAACACATTTCCCTGTAATTCAGCAAGACATATTTGGTATCTTTGGAAACCATAGGGTTGCCACCAGAAGTTTGATTAAATTGAATCAGCGTGCATATGTAATGACAAACCCACTGATGTGATCACTAGAACTTAAGAGGGTAAAGCTCAGCTTAATTTGTATTCCATTTGCAACTAAACTGCTTGAGTCACAACGCACAGCTTCAGAAAAACTGTATTAGTAAATTGTACATGTCTAGACTGGGCCCGGTGCCCATCGAATTTGCTCCTCCTTCTTTTTGTTGCAGGGAATATCTGGACTACAGAACTGTCTTCAACTACAGAAACTCTACCTTTATGATAATCAGATTAGCGAAATACAGAATTTGGAGTTGCATGTTAACCTGCAAGTGCTTTGGCTCAACAACAATGCCATATCTCACATAAAGGTTTGTATTACAATATATGGTACATGTCAGGGTAAAAGAAAAGCTATGGATGGGGGAGTAGATGAATATTTATGGATATCTCACTGTCTGTCTATATCTATCTGTCTATCTGAAGATTCATAGTTTATTATTAGTGTGTGTTTTTACCGCATCCCATTTTTGATCAGATGTCTCTTTTTTTTCATAAAGGGATTGAATACTCTTACAAAACTGGTAGAGCTCAACCTTGCTGACAACAACATTGAGCAAATAGGTAGGTTTAACAATCCTCTACAGTTTTCTGCAAATTTCAATTGTCAGTGAGTTGTTTTGAACAGAAATCATCAAAGAATTTCTTAACTCCTTCCAAGGACACAGCCTAGGGCCTAATGTCAGCCTTGAAAATATTAATCTGTCCGGAAACAAGATCAGCTCCTTTAAGGTAAGACAGAAATATTACTTTTCAAGTCTCTGCTTTAAAAAGTTTTCTTATTTATTATTATTTTTAAAAAAGTAAAATCCTTGGACTGACAAGAAAGCATTTCACAGTTCTTGTGAAATGTTAGGGTCTTGGCCTGTCAAAAATTTCAGTCATTGCTGCAGCAGTGTACTGTTTCAAGACCTTCACTGAAATATTAAACAACATAATTTTGGTTTTTGTTTTCCAGATTCAGTGATGCGTTCTGAATGCGTCTGTTTCAAAATGAGTAACTCTGATACTCATCTTTGTGGGATTGTAAAAGACTGTCTTAGTGTTGTTGATATGTGGGTCTCATTTCCATTTTTTCATTTTAAGCATATGGCTTAAAATGTATGGCTTACAATGTCAGCTGTAGCTGACTTTGTAAGCCATTCTTATCCAGAGTGGCTCACAATGAGTGGGCTAACTATCTTGGTCAAGGACGCTTTGACTAGAACAGCAAACACAAGAGATTTTGTGGTTCTTCCTTTGATGGGAGATAATACGTCAGATCATATTAATCTTCCTGCAATCCACCTTTTTGTTGCGACCAAGCCTTTGCTTTAAAGAATCCAATTACAGTTATTCAGTGCATTGAGTGCCAAGTATATTGTTACAACTGTGGATTCAAATATTTGCTGCTTTTAAGTGTTTTTCAATTTGTCAAAGTGTCTGCTTCTTTGTCACCATGATGTGACATTTCTTCTTCAGCTGCCGTGCAGTGAATATGGACAAAAAGAAGAAAAGAAAATGCAATTTTCAGACAAGTGTTTGACTTATTGAGCCATGTAAATGGCATGTGCCCATTTTGTATGTTGCTTTTTCAATGCACAATCAACAGCACAGGGACTGTCAGTACCTTGAACACAATGAGCCACTTTGAATTTTCTTTTCATCACTTTTGCCTACAGAAGTTAACATTGTAAAACTCCCTATCATGCATCTATTCTCTATTTAATCTGCTTCTATGCATCCAGCATATTGAAACCCAAAACTTAGGTCTATCAAGTGGTTACCAATTCATTCTCCTGCCAACTGACAGCCTGTAAGAAAAAAAAAATCTAAACACTTATATGTTGGAGGCAGTGTAATAAAAAGGCTAAATATTAAGGCTACATCAATTTTTTTATTTAAATAATAATGAAATATATATATATAAAAACCTGATTCACTGTTGAGGAAAAGTATCTTTCAGGGTACAATCTGCTTAGAGCTGGGAGAAGCTCCTGCCAACAAACTGGCCTTTCTGCTTTGTGATTGTTGTAATAGGAGCTGACCCTACTTGCCCATTTGCCTCACCTGAGAGAACTAGGACTAAAGGATCCTCAGTCAACGCCAAACCCAGTGTGTCTGCTCTGTAACTATGCCACGCACATCCTGTACCATATGCCAGGCCTCCAGCGACTTGACACCTATGATGTCTCAAGCAAGCAAGTGAAGGAAGCAGCTGAGGTATTGAGAAGGCCGATGGGTCCTAGAGTTATTTTTTGAGTTGTCTTTGCCCTAATATTAATGTTATCTCTTTCCTTTCAGTTCCATCTGTACGCTATGTTTGGCATGCTATATTTGGCATGCTATATTTGTTTATAGCATACTTTTCCCTCTCAGTCCACAGTCATGAAGAAAATGATGTACTACAACATGCGTGTGCGCACTGCTCAGAGGAACCTGGCAGAGACCCAGGCCACTCTGATGGAGCAGAAAAAGACTCTGCTACAGTTACCTGAAGAAAGCATCAGGACCCTTAATTATGCCCTTAAAAATGTATGTACAGTCCTAGAAATATATTGCAGTTAATTTGGTAACTGTAGTAGGAATACATATTTGTTATTTAGGTGTCAATCTACAGCTGCAGTGTTTCTTGGAGGTTGCTTTTCGCAGTTGAGAGAGATGTTTGCATTTGTGTCTGTTTCCAGCTGGAGTGTGAGCTCTCAGAGGTGCAGGCCAGCTGCAGGAAGTCTGTCCGCACGTGGGAGGATGGACCGTCCTCACTCAGTGAGGGGTCAGCAGACAGCAGCGACATGTCTGCTGACATCTGCCACGATTCAACCTTAGAGCATAAAATGCTCAGCAAGATGGAAGCACTAAAGGAGAGGTTGAAAATATGGAGCAGGAGGATGGAGGAGTGAGTTTGTGTATTCGGATAAGATATAGAAAGAATTCTTCTTGGAATTTAATCCCATGCTTTTCTGAACACACAAGCCTATGCTCTCCTTTTTTTCAGGATAGACGACTGGTATGAGCAGGAATTGGCCCAGGCCACAAACAGGAAAAACTATATGGTCCACTTTCTGTTGATGGAGCTGGAGACTGTTGGAAATATTCGTTTTGAAGAAGGCTCTTCCAAGGAGCCCTGGTACTTATTGTGGCATCATTAACTGTAACTAAGAACACCATGGGACCAGAGATTACGGATGTGAAATCAAAATCAGAAATCACTGCGCCCCTAATTTTCTGTTATGCGCCCAATAGGTTCACTCCCTGTTATGACCTCCTGCTGTCTCGTTTCTCTGTGATGGACTACAAAGCTCATGGCATCACTGGCATCAAGATCAATCGTATCATCCGCATCCACAACCGTGCTTTGAGGCTCCGCTTTGAAGACAAACTTCACAGCCTGTTGGCCAGTGAAGAGTCTGCTGTATTTTCACAGTGAGAGAAACAGGACTTAATAATAATAATAACAATCATAATAATCATAATAATCATAATTTTAATCTATAGTTTACAGACAAAACTGTGAATTATCATCACTGTTCCAGTAGTTTGCTATATTTACAATATGACCAATCAGGAGCACTTCATTAGAAGTCTAAATGGTGTCCAAAATAAAAGCTTGTGGTATTGGCTGCAGAACATCTGTTTGACTGAAATTAAAATTTTGCCAGTAGGAATTACAAACGCTGGCTGGAGTACTTGTTCTACATAGCTGACCCTGACGGAACAAGTGAGAAAAATGAAACCTTGTACATTCTGGAGGACGGCTTCAAATCAGCAGAGAAATATAAAGTATGTATACCACTGCAACAGCTACGTAGTTTTTCTTATGCAACTCAAGTCAGTCAGTCAGGGGTGAGGCACACACAAACAAATCACATCTGCTGCTTATTGAGCATAATAGAAGAAGAAAGCAAAAGTGCTATTAGTGTGGGAATTAAGTTAAAATTATGAATCTTCACAACTTAGCTGTGAATTTTCACAGCTCAGTATTCCCCCAATCCTCAAATCACATTTAGAAACAAATATACGTCATTGCTGAGGGACTGAACAGAATCTGTGCTGACTTTTTTTCACATGAGCTTCAAATCATGTTTATTATTGCACCAGGCCTTGGGAAGAGAGAGCGCTGTGCCCTTATCCAACAGCCTGAGTGTGAGTGAACAGCCCAGGATTGAGCACACACTGTGCCAGGCCAGCCAAGGCTGCTCCAAGCAAAGTATGGACAGTATCCCCTTCAGACACGGTCTGTGAGTTCTGCTTATCATAGCAATTTATTTCTTTTGGAAGCTGCAACTTTTCCTTTGAATAACTGAATTTGTAGTCTTTTTTTGCCTGTAGGTCAGATCATTGTTTCCAAAGTGTTCCTGGGCCACAGCTTCCCCGTCCGACAGGGAGAGCCAGTTGACAGTTGCAACTATCCCAAAGCCCACTCTGTGTATCGCGATGTGAACACGAACCACCGAACTACGACGAGTGAAGGTATATGTCAAAAGGTATAAATAGGAACCATTTTCAGTGAACATTGCACCGTCTTATTGCATTTGTTTGTTTTTTTATTCAGAGAGACCCCGTTCCTCCAAAACACACAGCACCAGACAAAGACAGTGGTTTGTCTTTGACCATGAGCTTGTCTTGCCTGAGTACATCATTGATTTTGAATACATCACTGAGGTAATGAATTCAATGATTAAAAGCTCAAAAATTTCCTTGCTGTTTGCAAAGTGTTCCCAAAGTTTCAAAGGTGATCTGTTAAATTGCTTCAATGATCTTTTTAAGCCTCAAATGCTACTGCTCCACTAAAAGCTAGAATTCAAATCCAAATCCAGCAGCATATGACTTTGGATAAATGGAAGCACTTGTTGCCCATGAAGGGACTATAGAGGAGCTGAGCAGAGGTGCAGAATTATTTAGCTTCTGGTCCATTAGCAGCATATCATATTACCACCCTATAATCAAAAAATTAAAGATGCAAGAGACATTGATTTCTCTGAACTAATCACTACCCATCAGCATGACCTCAGATTCTTTTTTAGCCCAGATGGTCTGCTTGTTTACCTCTTTTACCTACTTGTCTCTGTTTTATTAAATACCAGCTATGAAAAGGTTTTAAAGTTATTTTAAAATAATTATGTATGGAGGATTTCCAAGTTCGTTTTTTAAATTTATGCATCCTGTCCTTATTGAGATATTCTGAGTCAGTTTCTTAAAGAAGCTATGGACACTGTTTCACACATATGACTGTCTTCCAGACCCTTTTATATTATACCAATGAAATAATCTCAAAAGTTTTAGAAACTATAGGACCCAGCTTGCATTTTATAGACAGCAGCCAATTTGACATGAAATAGTTGGTAAACACAGGTGTTACTAATCACATTAATGAAGGTTCTGTTCTGTTTAGCTACAGAACCGTAATGTCATTAGCAACACCTGGGTTTGCCTACTATTTCATGTCAGAATGGCCGCTGTGAAAATGGTCTGTTGTCTACAGCTCTCTGGCCTCTGGTTGTGTCCCTGGACACATTAACACTGCTTCAGTCCAGCCGCCACAGTATTGACCATTCTGCCCCCACCAGCTGCAGACCTACTTCAGATTTACTCTCCATCTCTAAAGTTCTGGAAAAGATTTCTATCAAGGCGACTCCTGGATGTTTTGAAACTAAAAACGTATATGAAAATTCTAGTCTGATATCTGTCGGTAGCACAGCAAAATTGCCCTTGTCAAGGTTGTAAATAAATCCTGATATGCTCGTCTTTATGTTGCCTGGCCTCAGCAGAACATTTGATACTACCAATCAATACATTATCCTCACTGATAGACAGAGGAAGTGGTTGGTACTTCAGTGTCTGTTCTACACTGGTTATCTTCCTACTTGACAGATCAGACATTTCAAGTCTAGAATGATGCTATTTCTCCTCATAATCCTTGATCACATGTGGTGTCCCACAAGACTCAATTGTATTCATGTCAGCTGAAACACTGGTGAAGTTTGAATGTCAATATAACACAAAATGAATTAGCAGGTGTAACTCTGTAGCCTTCTCAAATACATTTGGACAAATCGGAGACCATTCGTTTAGAATTCCAAAAAGTGTAATTTGACACGAGGGGAAATAGATAATGACATTTTTTTTTGCGTGCTAAATGTTGTTTTAATTGAATGGCATGTCATCTCCTTTGATTTTTATGCTGATGATGTCCAGTTGTACCTCTCAATCCAGTGAATTAAGTAAATGGGTCTCTTTGCTGCTATTTAGCAAATGTTACAAATTGTGTGTCAAATTATCTTGTGGTTTTTTTTTTGTTTTGTTTTGTTTTTTTTACAATTAAATTCAGACAAAACTCATGCCCTTATTATAAGCCTGTATTTACAACAAAATTAGCCCTGCCCTTG
Organism: Holocentrus rufus; assembly: GCA_900302615.1. NCBI lineage: Eukaryota > Metazoa > Chordata > Actinopteri > Holocentriformes > Holocentridae > Holocentrus > Holocentrus rufus. The sequence goes on from OMLF01011024.1 coordinate 23,290, forward strand.
GTCCTTTTAATCAACATATAAGGCCTCCAAGAACTTAGGAGTCCCTTTTGTCAGAGCCATAATTCTGAGCAGCATACTAAAAAGCTTTTTCAGTCACGCTTTTATCATCTCAGGCACAGACAGGACAAATTAGATGTCTTGAATTTCAGTTATTAATGCTTTTATTTCATCTTGCCTTGATTACTGCGATGCCTTGTTTACTGGCTTTAATCAAAAATACGTAGAATGGTTCTGATTTGCCTAAATTTGTGCAGAAATTCTTTTAACCAAAACAAAGACAGGACTATATGTCACCCAAGTCTTCACTAGCTGCCCACTCTTTTGGCCACCTTTAAGGTTTGGACAGTGTGGGTCCTAATTATCTTACTTTTGATGTGTTACGCACATATGCACAACCTGAGATCCTTTTGACTACACTCCATTTTAACCCTGCTTTGTCTGTTATTTTACTTATTTTTCAATTATTTTTCTCTATAGTTGTTTATAGATAATTTATCGATAATTTATCTTGCTTTGTTTCATTTGTCATTATTCATTGTGTTTTATTTGTTCATTCTTTCATTTCTCTTGATTGTGAAGCACTTACTTAATAATGAATATGAATTCACCTAACAGCACACAAGCTCTGCTTTTCATCATATAATAACTGCTGTAAACCTTTTGACATTTACTGTGTTATTAGCACCAAGGCCACCCTGCCTTTCCTGAACACAGCACAGGCACCGATGACTCTCCTCCCAATAATATCAGCCTTGACAAAGAAGCCCTCAACATGGAGCCTCTGCTGAAACCACGGCCCAGGATGTTGAGCCTGGATGAGAAAACTGTGCTTCATGTGGCCAGAGCCAATGTGCTCAGTCAGATCACTGTAAGGATTTGGCCCTTTTAGCTGACACTATGGTTTTGCAGCTATTTCATACACTCACAATGAAATGAGTACTTCCTTGAGCATTTGCTTATGTGTTGAACCTCCAGGTGTTGAACCTCCATGGCAACAGCCTGAACAAGCTAAAGGAGATTTCCTGCCTGACAGCTCTGCGGCATCTTACCATCAGCTTCAATGAGTTCACACACTTACATGACATCTCACACATGGTGAGAGTGAGAAAAGACAATGAAATTACAATGCATAAAGTGCATCCTGTGTTTAAAGGCATCTTAAAGGAAAACACATCTTGATAATATTTTGCTTCTGTAGCAACACATTACAGGTTAATTACAAATGGAGGGACTGTTCAAAAGTTGGAGATTTGGACCATAGCAAACATAGAAAGAGAATGGCAGCAACCCATTGCATGCTTGGTGTAGCTGACAACAAATTACTTCCATTGTCATATACTCTCAGTATATTTTTGAACCATCAGAAAATTTTAGATTCTTTAAAATGAATTAATTCCAGTAATACAGATGCATCCTTGGTATCTTAGGAAATGATAACAGAGTTTTTGAACCTAAACACCCAAAATGCACCACCATACCACACTGTCACTTTGAAAGTTGTGAAGTAGCAGGTTTTATATGATAGTGTTTGAAATATTTATGTACACTGTCATGAAGACACATATAGGATTTAATATAGGGGATTTAAATATAGGATTTAAACACAATTAGATTTTAATATGAATATACAAGAACATAACATTTTGTTATATTGTGTGATATAGAGAATTAGCTAATAAGTTGAAAGTTGAAAGTGACTTAAAATTCATGTTGTGTGTTTATGTAATTCTAGCCCAACCTAGAGTTTGTGGATGCTAGCTTTAACCACCTAGTGACCCTAGAGGGACTGAAGGGGTTGGGACGGCTGAAGCAGTTGGACTTGCGTTGGAACAAACTGACCAAAGCAAGAGAGGAGACAACAGTGCTGAGAAAACACACCCCCACCCTGCTGAAACTGGACACCCGACACAACCCCTGGCACAGGGTACGTGCTGTGAATGGAATCAAATCTATAAATGTCAATAGGTTGAGGTTTAATAGTATGTACATAATAACTGAATACTCATCATATTCATTCCCCGTATTAGCAGTCACCTGAAAAAATTCAAATTGCACAAGACACAGTAAGGATGCTATATTGGAGGTGGTTTGCTTCTTCCAGGCAGAGACAGTCAGAATGACCATCCTGGGCCGTCTCATGACCCTCACACACCTGGATGATGTGCTGGTAACAGAGGAGGAGGCTGCTGCTGCTGTTCAGGTGGCAGCTGGCTCTAAAATTAACCAGGTAAAGAAATGCACAGATCACTTTGCAGATATTTTATGCACATATAGATAGCCAGAGTATAGTCAGAGATAGCTCAGAGTTGAATTTTGTTCTATTCCTGTAATTCAATCAGACCTGTTGACACTCTGATCGCAGGCGTCTCTTCTGGCACACTCCCGTACAGACAGTGAACGTCCCCGCAGTCTCAGCCTGCTTTCAGCAGCCCAGCTCTTATGTCAGCTCAGTCCACCACCTTGGGGCCTCAACAAAGAGTTTGAACCAGGCTGGACTGCAAAGGTGAGCCTTGCCCACAGCTAGGTTTCTTCACTGTACAAATATATATAAAACTATCAAAGGTGTTTAATTCTGAGGCTGGCTTAAACATTTAGAAAATATCTTTTCTCTGTGAAAAAAACTTAAAGTTTATGTCTTTAATTTTGTATTAATTTTGAATTTTTTGTAATCATTTGAATTTTGACCAGATCACAGCCTTGAACCTGGACAGCCAGAGGATCTCCAAGCTGACCAACCTGGACAAGCTGGTCAACCTGCGCTGGGCCTCCTTCAATGATAATGACATCACTAAAGTGGAGGGGCTTGACAACTGCCAGAACCTTAAGGAGCTTTCCCTCAACAACAACTGCATCCGCACACTGGACGGTCTGTCACACTCTCAGCTTGACTGTGAAAGTTTGAGAAATATCACAAAAGGGAAAGAACCACAATTCAAAATCAGTCTTATTCAGAATACTGTTGATTGACTGTAGGATCACCTGGAAAATCATAGTAGAGATAGATAGATAGATAGATAGATAGATAGATAGATAGATAGATAGATAGATAGATAGATAGATAGATTATTTCATTCATTCATTGCACAGTGGCTGTCAGTATTTCTATATTTTCTCTGTGTGTTTCTCGTAGGATTATCAAAACTACATTGCCTGGATAAGCTGAGTGTGAATGGAAACCAGCTGTCCTGCCTGGACGCCTCAGTCTTGGACTTGCTGCCCAACTTGCACTTCCTGTCAGTGGAGAACAACTGTATCGGTTCCATGCATGGTATCCAGAGGGCTCGCTCCCTCCTTGAGCTCTACATTGGCAGCAACCACATTTCTACCACACGAGACATCTACTATCTGAAAGTAAGCATCTCATAAAAAAAGTTACACTGAAGACTGTGAACATAAATGTTTTCATTTCACTTCCTTTTTTGCTATTATCTGAGGATATCTGCCCCTCATTTTCTTCAGGGGCTCACAAACCTCATCATTTTGGATCTTTACGGGAATCCTTTAGTAGAGAAACTGGAAAACTATCGGATATACATGGTGTTCCAGCTGCCCTCCCTAAAAGCGCTGGATGGGATTGCAGTGGTATGTTACCTCTAACTAATCTAACACTGTAGTGGTGGTAGTGTGATGAGTCTGTATTTTAAACAATGAAAGACATGGTTTAGCTGCTTGTTTCTGCAGGAAGCAACTGAGTGTGAGAATGCAAAGGATGTGTTTGGAGGGCGACTAACTCCTGACATGGTGGCAGAGAAGCTGGGCCACTCCAACTACTCGGACATTACCAGCCTCAGTCTGCAGTCCTGTTCCATTAGGTAATAAACTGGCACAGTAGTCATTCAAATATTTGTTTAAACAAATGGGATTGTAATTTTGCCTTTTGCTGAGAAGTATTAACTAGTAACCGTGAGGTTTCCTTTTCCACAGGATGGTGGACTTGGCTCCAGCAGATCTGTTCCACAACCTGCGCAGTGTCAACTTGGAGCACAACAACCTAACCTCCTTCTCAGGCCTCATCTACCTGCCCAACATCAAGGTAATGAGACTAAATGGTACAACTCAGCAGGCTGACTTTACATGAAAGATTGTTTATTTATTATTATTTCCAATTTCCACAGGCTCTGTGTCTGAATTATAACCACATCGAGTCCATCCTGCCCAGACAGAGAGGTCCGGCCCACCTGACTAACAGACAGATGCTGTACCACAAAGTCAACTCCAGTGGCTACGGCCAGCAGAGCCCATCCAAAGGCAACAGGTAGCATGACACTTTTCTTATTTTAATAATAGATGCGAACAAAAGGATTTCCAGATAAGACCCATCCATTTACTTCTATATTTTACATACGGTTTAGACTATTAATTGAATGTGCAGATTATGGCCATTAGGGGGCAGCACTGACCAGCAAATGTTTTGCTTGTTTTTGACAATCAAGATCATGTTTGACTGGTTGTGCAGAAGCACATAACACACCTGGCTTCCAAATAAAATACATGTAGAAACTGTGTCAAGAGCTGCTGGAGCAGGGGCAAGCTCAGTTCCGTACTTGTCAGTACTATTTTCCAATTCTACTCACAAAATAGAACATTAAAATGGAGGTAATATTCACCTTTTTGAATAATGTGTCCCTAAATAATTTGTCCTAATTTTCTATCTTCTTTGTGTATCATGGAAAATGGGAAATGTTTTTTCCAATGGCGTTTTCTTTTTGTAAAAGCAATACACAGAGTAGTAGTGATAAGCATTGCACAGACTGTCAAGCTTTTGTTTGTCCTGGCTGTGATTGCCTTGAGTTGGTCTGCACCTGTGAGGTCTGACCAGTTAAATGAGGCAGCGGGGGGAGAAAGAGCCTCATTTAACCACAGAGGTAGCAAACCGTCCGAGATCCCATTCTGTGACTGTGTTTAAGGGAACCTGGTCCCGCGGACAGCCTGGAGCCACTGATGGGCAGCCTGGAGGTGCTGCATTTGAGTCACAATGGCATCTCCAATATGGCCAATCTGCAGCTCAGCAGGCTCACCAATCTTAAAGCACTCTTCCTTCAAGGTACGTACGTTGGTGATGTACCACCCCTCCCTTACAAAGCGTGTGAAAAATGCACTGTATAGAGCCTGTGAAAAGGCAAGCACAGAGAGCAAAGTCTCCCTCAGACCTTAGGCCAGGTGGGAGATGAAGCTTGAAGAAAAGAAAGACTCACTTTCTTTTCAACTGCTTTGATGGCTTTTGATTGTGTTTTGCTTCATGAGGGTAATTTGCCCCACAGAGCTGACCTTACTGGTCTGGTCTTGCTTTGTGCTTAGAAACCTTTCAGAGATGTCTCTATAGTTTTAGTTCTCTTTACACACAGAGTAAATAACAAACACCCAGCACAATACATCTTCCAGTGCCAACATTTTATGTTTGTGGCATCTGAGATTTTGGAAGTCGTAATGTTGTTGTGTATTGTTGTGTATTCCAGGTTTTAAAGGCTGCATGACAGTAAATGGAGGCAATTTCTGAACTTATTAGACTGTTCTAGTTCTATTATTTGCCTCTACCTGCTTGGGAATTATATCCACATTACTAATGATTGTTATATAAATATCTTTTGAAAGCACCAGTAGTCCCTACAGTATTGTCACGATATTGATATCAAGGTATTCAGTGAAATATATTGATATTTGATTTTGTCCATATCACCCCGCCCTACATGCTGTTTTATTGTCCTATTTCCTAGAAATATTAGACTCAGATTTACTTCACAGTATTCTTATTTTTTAGATGATTTTTCCCACTGTTCTCATAAGGTTTATCCTCTCCTCAGGTAATGAGATCCACCAGGTGGAGGGCTTGGAGGGGCTGTATCAGCTTAGAGAGCTGGTGCTGAACCGGAACCGCATCAAGACTTTGACAGAGAACTCCTTCATAGCCCAGAGTGTCCTGCTCGAGCTGCACCTAGCGGAGAACCGCATCCGGGAGCTCAGCCACTTCGAGCCGCTCACTGAGCTCCGCAAACTGTTCCTTGGCATGAACAAACTGCAGGTAGTCTGTCAGCAGCTGCAGCCTCCGAAACAGGCCCGGATATCTGTGCCTGAGTATTGAGGTTTTCATTAGGATTGCCATAATGAGGAGAATTCACTTGCACCATACTGATTTCCTGAGGAGACCATCAAGGTCACAGTTCGCTTTTGTATTGCTTTTGATTTACCACTGACTTCTACTGGTTGATTCATATGCAAAATATGTTGGATGTTTAAGAATGTATTTTATTCAGCCTACAGCTGTATTACTTTTCCCTCTGTTTGCAAACTAAGACATGAAATATAGTAATCATGAGTCGTTACCACCCCACTGTGGCATGCATGGGGTAGTATTAAAGGGAATCAACTTTGATTGAAGGTCAGGGCAGTATGTATGAAGAGAGAGGGGAACAATCAAGGCAACGTGTAATCAGCTTCTCAGTCTACATCTCCTTCTCACCCCAGGCGAGTGATTTGCACTTTTGTTGCCAGTTGCTTCTTCTCTGCACTTCCTTAATGTTTTCATGCATTCAATTAAGACATAAAATACAGCAATCATCCCAACGTGCCGGTCCTCACAGTGGGAGCTTCTTTAAATCACAACCAAGTAGAGCCGTAAACCTGGGGATAAGAGAGACAGCCTCATGTCCCTTCGCATGCCCAAACTCTCTCATGAGATTAATGAGAGCTCACATATGTAATCTCTCACATCAGCTGCCTCTGCCCTCACTACAGCTAAATCATGGAAAGATTCAGCCCTAATGCATATGTCTCCATGATCAACATGCAGCAGGCTACCACCAGTGGGAGATAAATCTTTTTTTTTTTTAAACAAGGGTATGACAGCAAATAAAAAAAAACTGTGCCCTGTTATTTAATCTCTGCCTCTCTACTTTCTGTAGGACATTGCAGAGCTTGAAAAGCTAGAAGTACTTCCCTCACTGACTGAACTCTCTGTTGTTGGCAATCCCGTGAGTATTACCAATGTTTGTCATCCTCAAAATCCATTCAACATATAGCACATATACAATGTTATCCATGATTATCTGCAGATATTTTTAGGTGGCTGATGAAATACTGCATATATTTCCATTCTCATATGCACATTTATTTGGTAATGATAATCTTGGCGCACTGAATTGAATCCGCTAGCTGTTGGCGCACGTCACAGGATGCTTTGAACTCTTTTCCGCTCACAAACAAATTATCAAAAGCACACTCACAGGCTCACTTCCTCACTTACACAAACCAAAACACTAACGCAGTGTTGCTCTGTGGTTCTAAATTAAGCGATTACATGATGGGCCGTCTGCTGTGCCTCAAACTGGCCGGCATCAGCGACAAATCCGTTGACCAAATGGCAGGCCGCTATTGGCCCGGGTACAGCACCCATCTGGAGCTCATGGATCAGGCCTGTGCAGAGCCCAGGGCCTCCCTGTCGTCCGTGGGGCCATGCTCAGCTGCGGTAGCCTGTTTACCCTACAGCCCCCACCCCCCCTTCTCTTCCCATAGGGGGCTTAATCCTTCCAGGGGGTAGAAGCCAACAGCCACCCTCGAGACAATACCTCCTGCTGTCGACCGCATGAGATCACTGCTTCACCCATGTTGCCTAGCCAAATTCTGTCTCTTTCTCTCAGCTGCACATCCATTGGCACGCAGTCCTTGCTCAGTCACAGCGGTATCCTGCAGGAACACACTGTTCTATGAGTGGACAGGCCAGGATTTGCACCCTGGCCAGAGGGTGCCCTCAGCTGGGCAGGGAGAAGGGAAGGGCCAGGGAGCGATCTGCAGCTTTCAGCTGGGTCACTGGAATAGCTGTTGGGAACATGGTCTCTAAGGGGTTGGGGGCCTCAGGGAGCTGCATAGGACTCACATAGCATGACACTGATGCCAGATGTCTCAGGACAGGCTTCATCAAGCTCCCCATACACGCATTTGTTTGATGCTAGTTGGGATTCATGTAAGTTATTTCATCAGACAGGTGTTTGCTTGTTTGTTTGTTTTCTCCCAGGTGGCCCGGCGTTCCCTCCACAGGCCATCAGTAGTGTTAAGGCTCTCCAGGCTGCAGGTGCTGGATGGTGTGATGGTCACCCTAGAGGAGAGGACCAGGGCTGAACTACTCTGTACAGATTCGGCAGTGAGAACTTGTGTCCGAATGCACACAAACCTATATATACACACACAGACACATCAAAAATCAAAAGTCATTTTGAAGAGAGTCCTTCAAACTTTTATATAATGTCCATTAGATTCTACACTGCCTCAGTCAAAAGATGATCTCTCGTCTTCATCTTGAACAAAACTCTGCAGCAGCAAGGAGTTTAACTGGTGCAAAGAGACCACTACACTCCAACTCTAAAATCTTTACACAGGCTGAAAGACGAATGTACAATTGATTGTAAGCTCAGCAATCTTCCAGCTCCTATAGCTATGCTGCAAATATGTGAACCTGAATACAGAGTGAGATCCTCTGACAAGGCTCCCCTGATGGTTCCTTAGTCTACACTCAACCAAGGCAGTTTGCCATCAGGACTCCTAGTTAGTGGAACAACTACATCTGTATCATCTTTCAAAACTCTACTTAATTTTTACAAACAAATTAAAAGACACATTGATGTAAAACATCACATAAAAGTTTTACATCAATGTGTCTTTTAATCTTTTGTTTCCTTGTGTTTTTTAAGTATTCATATTTTTGAAATTTTATTCCCAATATTGTGCTATTTACATCAGTTGTATCTGTATGCACTTTACAAATTGTTTTAGATAGAGTTAGTGCTTTGTAAATACATCAGTATTATAATTATTGCTAGTGGTAGCAGCAGCAGCAGCAGTAGTAGTAGTAGTAGTAGTATTGTTATTATTATCATTATTATTAGTAGTAGTAGTAGTAGTAGTAGTAGTAGTAGTGGCGGTAGTAGTTTTAGTAGAGGTAATAGTATGTGAGTTCTGGAAATAAAGTCGTCAATCAAATTTCAACACACCAGATTTTACACACAGTATGAGAAAAAGCTAGTTGCATTTAAAAGAAGGAAAGAAAAAGAATGAAAAACACTGAAAGCAGAACATCCTTTGACATAATGGTAAGGAAAATGCTCTTATCTCCATATGTGACTGACCTAAATATCAACAGGGGCCTTGTTTATGTAAAAGCTAATCATGGCGCCTTATCGTGTGAAATGTAGTCCAACTTTAAATCACACAGTGGGCAAACAGACAACAACCAAACCACAGCCACCAAATAAAAAACATGGCTCAAACTCTTTCAGTCTGACTGATTTGATCTCAACGTAACGAGAGAGCACAGCAGTAATGCTCCTCTAGCTCTGAATTAAAAGGAGCCTAAGCCTGCTGGCTTCATCCTGCTGATTAGATGAAATGTGCCCGGCCGATAATGCACCAGTGGATTTACCCCCTATTAGCCAGGTCAACTCAACCCCCTCTGCTTGTTAATAGTAGATGTGGCAACGGCAGAGCAGAGATCCTCGGTTTTCTCATTAAAAACATAAACACAAAACCTCCCCCCATTGACCCCCATAGCCCTGTCATTTCAGCCATATGTCCTGCTTCTGTTTTTGTTTTAATTTGAACATTGCTATTGATGAGTAGTCATTACCATTTCGCTGTAAGATGCTTATATATGTGGAACAGCGGCAATTTAATCATCCATTCTGCCACGGGTGTGTGTGCAGTGGATACACTGTAGTGACAATTAGAACCACGGGAGGCAGGAGACATAGGAACGGTTACAGGGCAAGGATACACATATTAGTTAGGACAGAGTTCTTACGTGGACCCCGGAGGCACCCAAGAAATCATTGTTTTACCATATTCCAGTGAGAGCATATTGACTCATTCCTGTCCTTCAGCATTAACTCTGCCTCCTTGCCCCCTCCCTCCCCTCCTCCTCATTTGACGTGTGTCACATAGCCATATTCTCAGTGCCCAGGATCTTCTGTGCCTACCATGGATATGAATCTACCTGGACTGCTACCGCTCATGTCTCGTAACACTTTTAGAGGTATGGGCCTGAGTGGAGGACTGCAGAACATCTTGGTGCATGATATCCTGCCGTGTAACATGGACGAGGCCCAACCTCACGACATATCCAGGCGTGAGTGTGATGCATCTACCTTCACATGATAAACTTCTCGATGGATATAAAGCACTACACCAAGCTTTAGATAAACACTGTATAGTTTGTTTGGAAACTTCCATGTCTAACAAGGAGATCTGACTTTGTAGTAGGCATCTGTTCAGTATCAAGTTGACTGACATTAATCCTAACCCCTGTGTTAATTCCCAACTCTCAGACAAGAGGCACAAACACGGTAGCGCTGTCCGCAGTAGCCAAGCAGAGACCGCCTTGAGGCACATCAGAAGAACAGGGAACAGCCTGCCAACCACAGGCCTCCTTCTTGATGGAAGCAGGGTCATCATCACCTACCCCAATCAGGAACAAGACAGCAGGTTGGTGAGGTCAAACGTCTTTAAAATATAAGAGATATGTGCAAAAGAAGATACAATACTTTGTGACTCTTTCCTCATATGTTTTTGTATTCCAGATTCCCAAATGGCGGCGCTCCCAAACCTCCACCCATGTAGCAGGTCTTGGGACAAAGAGATGGAGCACACTGATGCTTACTGTTTATCACTATGCAAACTTAAGGTGAAAACATGCTTGATAGCCATGACTGTAGCTTCCAAACTGCCTTACTTTTCATTTTGTCATGCAGTATTTTTGTCTCTCCACCACGTTTCATAGTATGCAGGACATTATGTCACTGTGGTGCCGTCTGTGTAGACACACTCTTGTGAACACAATAAATCAAGAACAATACATGGTACAAACATCACGCTTATGTAACACCTATTAAATGGTGACTGAAATAATAACGGGAAAAGATTTGGCTCGTCTCCAGTTGCTTTACTGATCACAGCGATGGCAACGGTCAGCTCAGTTTGCAGTGTTTCACATATCACAAATCACAACAACAATGATAATTCTAACGATCAAAATAGTAATAGATAATACATCATCAAGCAGCTATGATAATTACAATAAATAGCAAAATTTGTAATTATCTGATAAAAAGACTCCAAAGACTAGCCTTATTATTACAGACTAGGTTAGATTTTAAGTCTCAAAAACAATTTAGTTAAATGGCAGGGATGTCAATCATGTGCAGAATAGTGCACAGCAGTGGAACTATGCAGAAATTAATGGGCAATATTATCCTGTGTGCCACACTTACACAACAGGTACCCTCCAAGTGTACCTTCCCCTTTATAAACTGTCATAGAAATGAGGAAAAATGATCGGGGGTTAAGCAACTCAGCTGCCTCTTTTTCAGACATGAGGAAGGCTTGAATTTGGCTTTTTAAAAATATTTCAATGTATATGTTTGTGAGTAACTTTTGCTGCTCTGCTGGATTCAGTTTTAGATTAAAACTACTTTGGGTTAAAGAAAATCAGGCTACTTGACGTGGCCATGTAGTACATTCCTTTTAAATGCGTGTATAATGACCGTGACTGCCATTTTCTATCCACATATGTGGATCACTAACCATGGTAATCTGAGGATGAGAGGTTTTGGTGTCATTTCCACTGCTATCCCATCCTTACCCCTAAACAAGTGAAAAAAACACCCACAGATGCAAGGGCGTGTGAGGCTGGCATACTGTGTCCATCGGGTCAAATGGATCCCCAACAAGTGGATAATCCAGCTTTAGCACACCTCTCTGTGGACAATAATCTGCAGTCACTCAGATAAAGATCTAATCTTGAATGGGGTCCAAATGGATTGCAGAGATTGTCAGTTTCATCATGTTAGCCTCTTTTCAAAAAGCCCACCACTATTTCTCCCATAATAGGCAAATCTCATGTGTAGTAACTGGAAGCAAACCAATCAGCTACTCTACTTGACAGTTTAGATGATGTTCATTCTGCAGAATATGACATTATAATCCTTCCTGTCTTCCTGTCAGTCTAATCTAGTAGTCCTGTGGTTAACACAAACACCAATCTGAGCCATAATGATAACTGCCTTAGCCTTAAGAGTGCACGATATGGCCTACATTAGGGGATCTAAAACCTTTTTATTGCAGGACCTCCAAATTGATGTGTGTTAGGCTAGAGACCGCCATCTGAAAAGAGCCTGACACTGGGACAGCCATGTCCATCCATTATCCTGTAGGCATAAATATTATACTGTAGGAGACATCTACGATGAAAAAAAGCCATTCTCATGCATTCTTTCAATGTGCAGACAGTTATTAGATGAAAAAAATTTCCCATTTTGCTTTGGATCATACCAAATTCTTCTAAAAGGGCATGTGGTTGGCTTAGGAACGTGTTTTGGGCAAATATGCCCTTTGCTCTTGGTATAAATTGAAATCATAGTAAAAGTGAACTGTTCAGGATTTCAGTTAGACCACCCTTTGCGATTCCTTGGGGTCCACAGACACTTTCTGTTATATCTTTCCCTCCAATCTCAGCCTCTGATTTTGTGCATCATTGGTGTTAGTCCTGACCACTAGGTGTCCTTAGTGCTCCATTAGCTCTCCCATTACAACACAACTAATCAGTCCTCAATGAATTCACCTCTTGTGTTTTTAGGTAATGATCTATCAACTGAAGGCCAGATTCAGTAGATATGCGGTTATGCTCAGGGTCATGTTTCTAGCAAGTGTAGTATTTGCTGCAAATTTTACACAACAGCCAGCCCTAGGCAGCAAAAGTGAAAAGCTCTCCCCTAACAAGCCCCTCTAATGCATGTACTTAACTTCACTTAATTTGTGTTAATTCTCAGCATTAAGCGGGGCTAATGACTGTGCAAGTGGGTGTGCTGTCATTACCTTGCTCTGTCTGACATCAAATGGCAGCTGATGGGCTCACACTGGGAAAAAAGTCTTTAATGCACAGATTTGGGGGCTCAGAGAGTGCTCTAATGCATTAGGTATTGCAAAGGATAATTACACACTTTATATTTGCGTACAGTATATAGGTCTAACTGTTTTCTGTGTTTGGTAGGATTGGAGTGAGTATACTACTCCATACAGTATCTTTCCTCTTGCATATCTGTCAGTATTTTTAACATTAAAATGACATTAGCATAACGATTGTGAATAATTCATCAGTCTTGAGTGAACCCAGATGCACTGGGCTGCCATCTCTCTCTCTCTCTCTCTCTCTCTCTCTCTCTCTCCCTCTCTCTCCCTCTCTCCCCCCATGTGAGTAGACCACATGGTTCATAGCTGGTTTAATGGGATGGAATGTGACAGGTTATGTTTTCATCTGCTTGATATGGAGCCTAGCCTGGGAGGGAGGGAGTGAGAGAGAGGGGGAGAGGGAGAGAGGGCAGGAGGGAGGGAAAGTGAGTTAGCCTCTACAACTATAGTCTGGATTCATAATTAGACATGTTTGCGCTTGTTGTGAATCAGTGAGAGATGATGCTCTTCCCCGCAACTGCCCTTCCCCGCCTCCCACTCCTTCCCCAACACGCACACACACACACACATACAAAAACACATGCTCTGTATGGGGCCATTACTGCTGGTCCACTGACTCCCTACATTCTGCTGTGTCTGTGCATTCAGAGCACCATTAGTCCAAGACTCTGTGAATAATTGCTGAATGGACCATGTTTTCACTGCTATCTACTCAGGTTCCAATGTTGGGGGGTCGAGGTTGTAGGTGAAGTGACAGGGATGAGGACATTGATTGATGTTTGAGGCCAGTCAAAAAGATAATACAAAGTGTCTTGTACATTGCTAATCCAGGCACCATGCATAAGTAATATATGAACACCAATAAACCGCACATGCATTACACATTTAGCAGCATGCATTAACTTTAAGAAGCGCTTCAGAGGAGGTTAACAATTACATCAACATCAATCACTTGGAATCACTTGAAATTGCTATTGGGAAAATGAAATGGTCTTTTGGATGGTGATGGCAACCGAATGCGGGTCATCATCAAAATGCGAATGATTTTGTTTCCAGAGGGTGCATATTATGTCGCAAGTTCATTTCTCAGCCCCACAAATAAATTCTCCATTCAAAAACAATCTTTCCATATTGCCTCTCTAAAAATCTGTCATTGAGTTATCTTTGTTCCCTTGTCATTTTCTTGTAATTTGTTTCCTGTGAGGTTCCCCTGAATAAAAATCGAGGTAAAGGAAAGAGAGGGAAAATGCAGATAAAAGATTGGAGTGAAAGTGATAATTAGAATGAAAAGGAAAATGCTTTTATTTTGTGCAGACATTCTGTTGAGAGCGCGCTAGGCTTTGTAGGAGCATTAAATCTTAACTGCTATTCATTTCTGGACTTGTGTATGATTTATCACATTACTGGACTTGTGTGTTATTTATCACATTATTGCAATAACAATAACACCTGCTTCTTGGATGAATTGGCAGAAAATAGATAAAACAATTACAAAACAATAGACAAATAAGTAATTCTGTAGTTTTCTGAGATCGATTTTCAGAGTCCAATGAAATGGCAAGGCCATTGTTACAAGGCCATTATGGTATAGCTCTTTTTGCCCCACGCTATTTGCATTTGTATTTCTCCTTTAACAGCATTTAAGTCTTAATTTAAGTGACTATTCATAACCAGCCAGTGCCAACATAAATAGAGCAATGTGTAGAGGAGTTTTGCTGTAGGGGGATTACAGGGTGTAAAATATGTTGTCATGGCTGATGGGTTTTTGTTGTTGTTTACTGTGTCTTACACAGAGCAGAAATTGCTTTTTTCAAGATGACAAAGGAGCATAACCTCCTGTCCACCCTTATCCCCCCTGCCCCTGCCCCTGCCAAGAATAGCAATAACAACAACAATTCTAATCTCCTTTGCTCCAGATTACTGCCTTTCTTTGTGTTGATATTGTGGCCTTTTACTTGATCACTTCATGATGCCAGTGTTGGCGTCCTCCTTTCTCTCACTCAAAGTAAATCAACCTTTGTGAGAGGCAGAGACACTTAACCACAATCACTTTCATTATATTGAAATAATAAAATACTCTTAGGATTTGCTCTTTTGTATTAAAGAGAAGATAACAACGATTTAGAATGTAATATTAATATTACTAATCCTCTGTCAGTTTTGGGGTTAGCATAAGCGCTTAAGCTTTAGGATTTAAAGATACTGGCAAGTGCCAAGGTGAAAAATTACTTTGGATAAGGAGCATAAACAGTCACATGGGATGTGTCATTTGATGTAATTATGATTGCAAAAAGGGATGTTCTTCTCATTGACCAGCAGAAACAACCTGGAGGGGTAAAACCCTTTGTTATCTCTGACATAGGGGCATAAAAATATCTGCATTTTCCATTTGACTCTTGCATTGACAAAATCTGTTTTTGTCAGCTCTTTACTACAATAGATTCTAACAGAACTATACTATTTGAATGTGAGATTTCTCACTTTCACTCACAATAGTAAAATGTGTCCTGATGGTACTGACTTGAAATAGCATTACCATCTCTTCATATTAACTGTCATATAATCTTTAATCTTTGATTATGTTCAAGGTGACCTCCATTTTTCTGTGGATTTTTGATTTAGTCCGATATTGAAAAAGAAATCTGAACCTGATAAATTCTCGTTTTAATAGACTAGAGTGTTTTGTGGTTCTGAACGCAAAATGGGACTGCTGGGAATGGGAATGTTTTATTGATCCTCTGGATAACTGCTTAAATCTCTAATTTGCTCCCTGGCTGAAAAAAAATATGTCTATACAATTCCTATATTTTGTTTATAGCACTCATCCATTTGCTTCGTCTTTCCAAATAAACGTCATGCTTGCAACGAAGCAAAACACACTTGGATCACAGTCATTTGTGTGTAAGACAGTTTTTCTCCTGTCAGCTAAGTGTGTGCATGTGTTTTTTGTGTGTGGTCAAGGGGCGGGGATAGGTACTCTAGAAGGCGGAGTTTGTAAGCTTAGAGCCAATCAGAAGATGTGCTCTCCTGCTGTCGCGAGTCCCATTGGTTACAATGAGTCTGTGTATTATTCTGTTGTTGCTTGGCTCGCTAGCTGTTAGCTAGCGGCTAATGTTAACGCTAACGATGTTGGCCTGTTTCTGATAAAACTGCATATACCGTCAAAGATATAACAAGGCAAATTTTCCAAATGACACTTCTAATGTTAAAGGTAAGTTCGCTCTTCCGCAGTGACACTGTAGATTGCCAGCCTAGTGTTATTTACCTGCTAGTAGTAGCAAGCTAACGGATAACCAAGCTGACAACATTTACTGTTAGCTATCGAGATAGCTAAGGTAAGGGTGAACATAAAGGGACAAAGAGGGGTAGGAAAATGCAATTTAGTAATTATTGGTTTGGTAATATCAGTTGTGATTCAACATTCTGGGCTGCTTGCTTAGTAAGGTTAGTCCACGTTGGCTGTCTAGCAACTCAACAAGTTATGATTGCTTATGTGTTGTGTTTTCATGGCAACTTTATAGCTGTTGCTGCTGTCTTGTATCTTAGCAATGCCACTGTAGCAAAACATTGCTCATCCAATAATATAATACGGGAACTTGTAGTATAAGGCTAGCGATAAATTATCCTCCTGTTTTTATGGGTTGAAACCCGTACCCCGTTAACTCAGACCTATAACGTTGCACTTACTGACGTAGGTTCAGTAGATCAGGTCACAGACACTGTGTATTTGGTAGGAAATAAAAACTGATGTGCTTCAGACTAACTATGGTGGTTCATTGCAGACTGCTTGATTGTGTCCAGGACGATGAATGGAAAGCCTCCTTCAGTTGTGTGGAGATGACCAGCCAGCCCTTAGGGAATGGTCAGAATGGGGCCAGACGTGCCCCTTCTCAATGAGTACAAGCAGGAGTTCTTCTGGAAGCGCTTCCCCCAGACTGTGTTGGGGGGTCCACGCTTCAAGTTGGGCTACTGTGCCCCGCCTTACGTCTATGTCAACCAAGCAGTCTTGTTCCTGACGCCATGGCTGTTTGGGGGCATTGGTACCCTGCTTTGCCAGTTGCAGCTGCTGCAGGAGCTCCACGCTGCAGTGCTCTCTGGTATGCTCATGTTTGGGACCGCAGCGGGTGTCCAGGCCCTGGCGCTGTACGCTGCCCGGAGGAGTGGCACAGTGGAGAGGCTGGGGGCCCCGAACATCCTGGCTGATGAGGAGGAAGTGGAATTCACCCACTGTGTCAGCCCAGAGACTGTCAGGTTCATTGCCCCCGGGAAGAGGTTTGGGCTGAATGTGGTGCTCCACACAGTACTGGCTGGGGTGCTCTGTGGCTTCGGGACATGGTATGTGTTCCTCGGCAGACTTACTGCTCTCTACGGCAGTATTGGTGTATCCTTGGTTGTCTTTGTCTTGAGTTGGGTGACGCTGTGTATAGCAGAGTATTCCCTGATTGTAAACACGGCCACAGAGACAGCCACTTTCCAGGCACAGGACACTTATGAGATCACCCCACTCACTAGACCCCTCTACATCTTCACCTTCATCGCTGTGGACTTAGCTGATAGGTGAGCAAAAACATCATCATTATCTGATTACCTGGTAAATTGTCTTGTAGACTGCTACTTTATATTACAATCTAATGAATGTTAGGGTAGGACTGTCTGTGCTGCTATAATTCAGTCAACTTGCTGCTGTTGTTCAGGTTCACAGGCCCTGTCCCAGAGCTCCAGCTGGCCAGTCAGGTTCTCCATGTGCTGTTCCTCTTCCTACCTCTGCTGTGGGCTCTCGGCATGCTCTCTCCCCTAGATGCCCTGCTCCTCTGGGGCATGGAACAGGCTCTTGTCTTTGGCTTGGGGGGCTCAGCCATGTCCAGCAACCTCAGGTTATTATTTGGTCCTGCCTTCTCATTCAGTGATTTATTGTTTGTGTAAATATACTCTGTGTAATGAAATTTTAATGAAGGTATGCTATTCGTGTTGCTGTTGGGAAGACAAGTGTATCATCAACCTTGTTGCATAGTAACAGACTTCTGCATGACTCCTTCAACATTTGATTTTAAATGTTATTAACATAGTCATCACACCTTGAGCCCTTAATAACTGATTTTCACTGAGACTGACAAATCTTATTTTGTCTTGAACAAATGGTCGTGCACAGAGTTAAGGATAGTATTGAGATGGCTTGCCAAAAGCAAGTTAGCAGGCTAACGTTAGAACCTTTAAAAGCAGATGTTAGAAAACTTAAAGCAGTAAACATATCAACAAGTGACAACAGCAGTGTGAGCAAAATCCCATTTTTGTGTGTCCAGACTTCTCAGGTCATGTGACAAACCCATTGATGGGATTCAAAAACATTGAAACGAGAAATGTGACCTCAACCTGCATGTTCTCTGTCCTGACTCTGTGTGTATGCTGTCCTGCAGGCTGCTGGTGATGTTTGCTGTATCTGTCGGTGTATCTGTTTGCAACTTCTTCATCCCGTCCACGCTGGGTGTGGTTCTCTTCTCCATCTCCATGGGATTTCTGTTGAGCCTGGACCTCAGCCAGGTGGGCGTGCAGTGTAGAGGGTCCAGTGCAGGCTGTGGGGACCGTGGATGGCACAGGGGGGGGTCACCTCCCCCTCCTCCTAGTTCCTTTGGCTGGCGTCTGGGCTGCAGGGAGCTCCTGGTGTATTTGAGCCTGCTGCTGGCGGCCATGGCAGAGGCAGGGCTCTTGCATCACTTCCTTGGTTCAACTCAGCCACAGAGCCTGTTCAGTGGACCCCAGGCTCCTGTCAGCTACCTCCTCCTTGTCCTCTTCATTCTCTGCTGGGCTCTCAGAGAGATCCAGGGAGCTTATGTATTTGGTGGGGTGTTCCTCAATCCTCTGTACCCCAAAGGAATGTCCAGCGTGCAGACGTTCAAGCAGAGAAACACAGGCCTGTACGTCGCTGCAGCAATCAGAAGAATCCTCCTCAATTTTGGTGAGCTTCTTCAGTCTTTAAGTTCTTCAGTCTTTAACGCCCTCAGGCGTTTGCTATGTGAAAATTGGAGAACAACATTGGTCTGTATATATTGTGTATGAGAATATTTCTTCACTCAGTGCTTATGTTTTACTTCACAGTGTCTCCATTTGCAATGATTGCTTTCCTTTCCATGGACAAATCCCTGCAGTGGCTTCACACAGCTTCCCTCAGTGTGGGATTCACACGGGCCTTCAGAGTGGTACGTACACACACAGTTTAATTTTTTTAACTGAAGCATAAACATCGAAGTAACATACAGAAAAAAATCCCAGTAAGAAGCCTGCATTTTTAAAAACCTCTTGGCAGACGTATAATGTTTACAGAGCTTCGAGGAATCGCTTGTTATTTCAAAGAAAACAGTGAAAAACATATCAGTGCCTATCTATGGGTGATAATGGAATGAAAAAGAGAGCAAGTTTGTATGGTCTGTGCTATCAGGAGTTCTGTGCTTATCTGAACCCGCTTTTTTGCAATTTGGTTTATGCAAACCCAAAGAGTATTTTTTTTCAAGATGTTAATGTCTGCCATGGCGTGTTAAGCAGTTGCCCTTTGTTTGTTTGCTGATGTGCAGGTGTGGCAGAGCTCCGAAGATGCTCTGCTCCAGATGGTGGTCGTAGTCTCAGTGCGGCTGGCAGGTGGAGACAGCACACTGCTGGGATGGGACAAACTGGGAACTGGAGTCCAGCTTCTTCTAGTAAGAACAACTTCAAATGTTGTGATTCGATATCATTTATTGCAACTTAATCTGTCCCGAGCCGTGCTGCCACATCCTTTCCTTTCTTTTTCCCGTCCTGTATCACTGTCTGCTGTAAGAAAAGATAATGCTTAAAAGGTTTTACTGCTTCATTACGGCTTCATTTAAGAATTCACATGTAATTCTTATGGCCATGGACTGCCCCATCAGCAATTTTTAAGTTCAAGAATTATCTAATAAAAAATCTAATCTCTAATCTAGTCTGGGGCTTGGAGAGCTTGACTTTCCTTTTGGTAGTGTATTTTTCATCTGAATTGTTACAACAAATTACACTTAATACTGTAATAAGGTGGTCTCATTCTGGGTACTACTGCAATTTTTTTTCTATTTTTCCAGTTTATTCTCTGTTGAGCTGTACATATTTTTGGTAAATATAAATATTGGTGAATCAAATAAAACTGGGTCCCAATTGCCCACTGCCGTGAATTTTTTCTTAAATTTGCAATAAAAATAGACAGTAAAAACAGTAAAAAAAAAATGTATAAATGCACAATGAAGCACACACAGAATCATCCCAAAATAAACCACACAAACATCAGCTGATGAGTAATAGCGTCAGTGCTCTGAATGTTTTCTTGTCTGTTTCTGCCTGGCCCAGGTGGGCCTCCTGATTGACAGGGTTGTCCAGTTCCTGGCCAAGCTTAAGTTCACCCTGACTGTGTTGGTGACATCTTGGACAGAGAAGAAGCAGCGGCGTCAGTCGGCCGGAACTCTGCTGGCTCTGAACGCCTCCCTGTGCCCGCTGTTGCTGGCAGTGGTGACCCTCTCTGCCATGCTGTCTGCCCCTCTGCTGCCCCTTTTCACCCTGCCCATCTTCCTGGTGGGCTTCCCCAGGCCTCAGCGCAGCTGGCCAGGGCCCGTAGGCACTGCCTGCCCCTGTCCCGACTCCATCTTCTACCAGCAGATGAGTGGGAGTTTGGCCTCTGCTCTGAGGATGGCCTTCGCAAGAGGGTCACTGGGTGAGTGGCTACTATCTCTTACTTCCATTAAGGGCTGGGTGATATGGACAGAATCAAATATTACAATATATTTGACCAGATACCTTGATATTAATATTCTCACAATATTGTAGGCATGACTGTTGGTGCTTTTATAAGATATTTAAACAAAATTTTTGATAAACAGACATTAGTAATGTGGATATAATGAACAAGCAGGTAGAAGCAAATAATAGAACAACTAGAACTGACTAATATTTACAGAAAATTGCATCCTTACTCTGAAATGCAGCCTTTAAAACCATGAAAAGACAATACTTGTGGTGTATCACAATATTGCAATACCCAAAATCCCACACAGTATCTAGTCTCATATCACAGTATTAATAAAACATATATCACCCAGCCCTATGTCCATTCACAGTGTCTTTGTTTTATTCTGTAAAAATCTTAGGGAGGGAAAAGTGTTTAATATTTTGGCATGATTTAAAATTAGTAGTTGTTAGTAACCCAGTTATTTTCCAGTCGTACATTTTTTCAAATTGTTTGATTACACTCATTAAAAACCTCCTCTTTCACAGACTACAACTACACCATCATTTAAGTCTAGAGAGTTCAATAAAAATCTTAGTCTAATCTGAATCTAATCTTAATCTAATTTTAATGAAATGTAAACTATATATGACATCACTTCATGAGGCTTAACTTTGGGTTAATTTTGTTATCATTTACACATTTCTCCTTTCTGCCGTGCTGGTTACAGTCCGCAGTGATACAAACACTCAAAACAAGGCTACAAATGAAGAGTAAATGGAGCTGTAACAGCATTCAGAATTCGTTTGCTCCTTACAATGTTTGATGACTTGTAATTGCAGTGACACTGTGAACTTTACAATGGGTCAGGCAAGGAACGCATGCAGATGAAAGAGCATGGCAGGAGCACCTCATATGGTTTAATATTAAGAGGAATGTTGTTGTGAGCAGCGCATCGGAGCTGCTGGCAGTATTGCAAGCTCGCATGATCCAGTTGAGCTTCCTGTGAAGTGACCCGAACAAAATAGCTCTGATCTGTATTCATTACATCCAAATGTTTCCACACCATTAACCGCATAATACTCTTAGGCCAAACGGGGCTGCTACTGGGATTTTTGTACAGTGCTCGATGTGCCATCAGGAGGGGGCAAGAGAAAAAAACAGTGCAAGTGCAAGCTTAATTATTTATGGGCTGATGACTCAAAACAAAAAAAAAATTTGCTGCAGTGATGTCATTGCTCAATTTTATTGTTTTGTTGGCAGGCTTGGGGTGCCCTAGCTGTTATGTATAATTCAGAATAAGCGCTTGTTTGGTCTTTTGATGCTCACAGTCTAAAGATGGCAGTTTGTAGTGTTCTTTAGCCCCCCGCCCTCCTGCATGACATCAGGGGCTGTGGAGCAGTGAGCAATGAGCAAGAAAAGAGTAGGCTATGCGCAGCGTGTCACTTCCTATCATGAGGTGGCGTCTTTGACTATCCCGAGATATCATTATGGGACATGACATTATCCTTGAGCCACGTGAACACTAGTCAACCTAAAACAAAAGCCCCCATCACCTTGCCATCACCATTCATCCGTTTTGAAATAAACGTCTGTCCGCTCTTTTCTGACCTCCAAAAATGAAAAGCTCCCGTTGCAGGAATTCTCAAAGTCATCTCCCATATGAGGAATAAGATTTTAGAGACTAATGGAAAGCCAAGGCTGAGAAGAGATTCAATATTTAGATCTCTGTGCAGTCAGCCAGTTTAAACAGTATCATGACCTTCCTGTACAACTGTGATGGTAAGAGTCTCCCCGCAGCTCTTCCGGTAGCTGAGTTATCCACATAGTCAGCAGAGAAATGCACTGCTGATGCAAAATGAAAGGCCTGTGTGTCCAGGGGTCCCTTACTTATGTATATGCTACATGATGTATATGTTATATGTGTGCCCTTCTTTCTTTCCCTCAATTCCCACATCACAACATCTCTCTAACTACCATGTTAGACGCGTGGATGGCTGATTTTTTTTTTCCTCGTGCTCACTGTAGGTTCTTTAGCCCCAGGCTCTCACTTCCTCGGCCGCTTTCAGGACCGCATGGTTTGGATAATGATTCTGGAGAGAGGATATGGCTATTGTACTGTCAACATTAAGGTACTGTATCGGTTTATTTCAGTTTGACATCGTTTGCTGTTGTGTTAGAAATCACTCCTGCCGATGAACAGAGATTTAGCGTAGATTATTGAATGTGCCTCGTGATTTGTTGCAGGGTCTGGAGCTGCAGGAGACGTCTTGCCACACAGTGGAGGCGCGGAGGGTGGACGAGGTGTTCGAGATGGCTTTTGAGCGCCCTGAGCGGCTTGGTTTGACCCAGGGCTTCAACCTGCACTGGGGTAACGTCCTCACCCCCTGTGCCGCCCTCCCTGTACGAGTCTACTCCGATGCCCGAAATGTGCTCTCTGGCATTATTGACTCTCATGACAACTTGAAGAAACTCCAGGATGACTTTCTGAAGGCGCTGGTGTGGTTGCTCCTGCGCTACTGCGTGCAGAAACACAAAGGCTTTCCCTGGAAGAGTGAGGAAGGGCCAGGAGGTGGAGGCAGGAAGTCCCAGTCTTCCCAGCTGGCCCAGTCCACTTGCAACCAGCCAGCAGAGGCTGTCATAGTGGAGTCCAACGTGTCCTCTCTGAAGTTCAGGCAGGACAGCTCTAGCTTGACCTCCTTTGGTGATTGGTCAGATGAGGATGACTTATTTGGACCCCAACCAGCCAGACGGACTGTGGCATTAGTGAGTACAGAGGCCCAGCTGGGACACACAGCACTGCAGACAGGGCCCTCCCTGCCAGGCTCTGTGGAGATGGACAGTTTGTTTGAAAACATGGCCCTCTCAGCCCTACAGCCACTGCAGCCTCTGGGACTCGGCCTCGGGCTTCCAGCAGTGGATAAAGGCCGGAACCCAGAAGTCTTCAGAGAGAGCCCCGGATCGCTCCCGCAGTTGAATTTCAGCTGCCCCCAGTCAGAGGTGTTCAACCTACCCACAGGATGGAGGACAGCCCCCTTGCTGCCATCGCGTTTGCTGCAGCTCAAGCCTTTATTCCCTGAGGACTGGTTTCGTTTCATCCTGGGGCAGTTTGGGCCTGCTGTGCAGGGCGAGGCCTCAGAGGACATGACCAAAGCCCTGAAGGAGGACGAAGCCCTGAAAGAGCTGCATGCTCAGGTGGCTCTGTCATGCCTCGTCTCCCTGGGGGCAGAGTCTGCCTTCACCAGCCCCAGTTACGTCTACAGGCTGTACTGTGGAGACGTGCCATGGACAGAAGGACTGGAGTGGCTCTCTTCGAGTAAAGAACTTTATCAGCTCACACTTCGAGCTTTCAGGTAAACAGGAAATGAGGCCACTCTAGGTTTTAATGCCTATTACTAATGCCTATTTGTGTCACAGGAAAAGGTGCACGATTTCATGTCTGTCTTGCCTCTGGTTTTGTTGCCTTTAGGTTCAGTTTCAAGCTGCTGTTTGATCAGGCAAGTCTGGGGCCTATGGAGTGCCCTGAGGAACTGTTCAGCACCTTGGAGGAATATGAAAAGGACTGGTACATTGGCCTGGTAACAGAGAGAGGTTGGCATGACAGCGTCCTTCAGGAGAAACCATTCCTCTTCTCTCTAGGACATGACCTCACTATGGTAATCAAACACGCCCCCACCATCCTTAGCATTCTATTTTTTATAATCTTACCAAACATGGGGCCATCTGCGGTAACCTAACATATACGCCCTCTCTGACTCATCATTGCCACACAATAGAAGGAAGCTAACGATACAATTCAGAGTTTTGAGGCAATCTCACTAAAATGTAATATTGTTCTTGGTCCACAGGGTACTTACACGGGGCGAGTCCTGTCCCTGCAGGAGCAGCTGGTGCAGGTTGGCCGTCTGAATGGAGAGGGCGTGCGCGGCCAGTGGGCCAACTTGTCCTGGGAGCTACTGTACGCTACAAATGACGACGAGGAGCGCTACAGCATCCAGGCTCATCCCGTCATGCTGAGAAACCTAACGGTTCAGGCAGCCGATCCCCCACTGGGATACCCCATTTACTCGTCAGCGCCCCTCCACTTCCCCTGCCTCTGACCCGTGGCTTCTTCTGCCCTTTTTATTGAACTGCCCATTCACTAACGGTCTCTGCTCTTCCCATACTCTGGGGAAAGAAGAGGATGCCAGAGCAAAATATCCATTTGCAAAATTAATGGTTATCATAAAGACATTCATGTGAAAGTAGAAGGAATGAAAAAACAATATTCATCTCTAGAGTTTTATTATTGAAACTCTGACTGAATTTAGTTCAGAAGAAAAAAGTATTTATGGGAACCTTTTTTTTTGCTTTTCATGTGGATTTTGGAACTTGCACCACCTGCACCACACAGGAAAACACAGTGGCATTAACACTCTTTATTCTTGTGCAAGTTACAAAATCTGTTGAACACATTGCAGCAACAAAGTGCTTTGTAGAGCAGTACATTACAACAGATCTATTTACACTGAACATTTGTATCTTAGGAGTTATCCTACTTGTGCCACTGACTGGTTTCCATAGAAGCACATACGTTTTGTGGTTTATTATTGTTTGTGCTTAAAAAACAAAACAAAAAAAAAGTGAATAAATTTGCCCACCTCCCCTTCAGGAGATACCATCTGAATACCTCTGGTTTCATTGGACTTTTTAGATTTCACGATTTTCAGGTGTTTCCCTCGATGTCCACAAAAAGGGAAATGAATTTTACTATTTTGTTAGGAAGTGTTAAATTCAAGGATGTGCCTTGGGTTTGTCTTGCAGTACATGTAGTGTGGTTCGTAAATATTTGCTATTACTTTGTTTACAGTTCAATTGTTTACAATTTAGAACTATGAGTTAAATGAATTTTACATAGTCTTGTATATATTGTTGATTTTATGTGTAACTGTATATACTTATAATAAAATAGCTTGACAGAAGCAATTTTCTTATTAGTTTCACTAAAGAAAGCACGCAAGGATTTGATCCAAACTGAATTATATTAGGCATTAAACCAGTTAGTGCCAGTGGTCAAATGAAATATTCCGACAATCATCCAGGCTCTCTGCCTGATGTTGGTGTGAAGTGGAAGTAGTTTGTTATAAAGACACTAAAAGCATCAATAAAAGCATCAATATGGATTTACTTTATATCTTAGATGAAAGCACTGCTTTATATTCATATTATATGGTCTTACATTAAAGTCTGAGTGGGCACATCCAAATTTTTAAGGTGATAACTTAGAGCAAATTGAAAATGCATACAAGTTTTTTTTTTTCCAAACCCTATTACACCCTGCAAAGACAGCTCTGAGCCTTTCAAGCAGTTGCAGCCTTAAACATTTTCCTTTTATGTAAAAGGAAAGACCTTGAGATTCTGCAGGCAAACCCCTCTCAATATCCAGTTCAAGCATTAGGAGTACAACAGGCTATGTTTTCCTCTTCAGTGTTATTTTCAGGATGACTTAGGCTTTGTGAAGTATGCCGAGTCTGCATCCTGTAAAAGAAGAAGTTTGCTGTTAGCATTAATGATAGACTGTCAAAGGAGGGCAAATTAACAATCCTGCAAAATGTGTCAAAAGACAAGTCTCATTCAAAATATTACATTTCTTTTTGTCATATTCATAGTGCCATGCAAGGGTGATGATGTACTTGCTTGTTATAACGGGTTCATCAGATATTCACCAGCCCAGTAGACCAGTGATCCAGTTTTGTTTCTATGTATCCAAGAACAGGCCTAATTCCTGCTTTATTAGACAAGCTGTGAATGCAATGCTAAAATAGTAATTCCAACCATGTGTGAACAAGGTGACCCAGCACTTAGAGCGGTTCAGGCTACACCTGAAAATGCCCTACATCTAAGCAACATATTTTCCAATCTTGAATAATTTCATGATGTAAATATGAAAGCTATTTATGCCTTAACTGTCATGCTTTACTGCAGTGACATCACTATTTAGAAACTAACTTTAGATTTCATTTACGTAGGTAAGCTAGGGGTAACAGTTTTGATATTTGTTTTTCAAAATGATACGTCACAAGCCATACTGTTGCATTCTCCCAGTTCAACCTATCCAACTTGGGTAACGCTGTGATGCTAAAATGTCTGACCAGTTGGAACATGACCTTTCTGCATGGCCCTCAGCTGTCACTGTCCAGCAGAGGCCACCAGACACACTGGTCAGTCAGTCAGTCAGTGCCGCTGGGAAGTAGTCATGCTCGCTGTCATACCCTGGCCACCCCCTTCTTCTTGTTAGACCGAAGCAAGGTCAGTAACAGCTGAGGCCCTCCAGCTGTTAAGAGACAGCTCTAAATAGTGTCTGCCACGTTTTGCTTTATTCAAGTATCTCCAGACTGTTCACACAGTGAGAATCCCCCAGTCCCACGTTTGAGGAAGCAAGGTCAACCTCACAGAATCAAATCAAAACCTAAGAACAAACACAATGCCTGTCATATTTAAGCTCGTCCTGAAAGGCTTTGTGTAAAATGAGACTTTTGATCTTGCTGCATCGACTGGCAACTGTGAAAGTCTATATACTTCTGTTTGCAACAGTACAGAAAAGGTTTTAAAGACCAATTGAAAGACTTAAAGCAACACCAGGAAGATCAACACTGATAATAAATCTGAACTCAGTACACTTTCTGAAAAGGGGGTCGTGCACCTACCAGACCAGCTTTGAAATTCTGCACTCTTTTCCTGCCGAGCACATTTGTGATAGCCCACGCCCATGTAGGTGTATACTGCCACGCATAGTAAAACAGCAGAAAGGGCTGATGGGCTATCCACATCTCCTTGATGCCATTCGCAATGCCCACCAGGATTAAACGCACGCAGCGCTTTGTTGGCATCTTGTGCTGCTGGTCGCCAACTGTGGTTACGTGCTTAAGTAAAGGAAGAAGAGGGGGAATACATGTCAGGTTATGTTATCAACTAATCTCTTGGGCGTATGAAAAAAATACTGAGTACAGTGATAAAATGCAGACCAAATGTATGAACCTCTGATAAGCCCCATGATGAATTAAAAGCCTTACCGTGCCCAGTTCCTCTGTGAAGGCATTGTGGACGATCTGTGATTGCACAGGCCCCGGACACACTGTGCTGATGAGTATTTTTGGATAATCAGTCAGCTCAATCCGAAGAGAATTGAAGAAGCCCTGTGGACATCACAGTCACCATCAGCGGCAGGACGCACACTTTCAGGATAATCTAGGGCAGGTACGTGGAATGATATTTCTTTCATAGATAAAACGGGTGACAAGTTAAAGAGGGATACAAATCTATTTGATCTGCTCCACTGTAAGTAGAAGCCTATTCTGACAGTGCTGTACAAATGAATGTTGTTAAATAAATAAACTACCACACACACATTCACTCTCACACATTAACCCTGTCAAAGTGCTAACATTTGAGCTGAGATTAATAAAACTACAGCAAAAAAAAAATCAGGTCATTTACAGCTGACAAGCCCCATTTGAAGACATAAAAACAACACTGAATAAAATCAGACAAAGCAGTGTAATTATTACAGCTAAGGTACAAACAAATGATAAATCCAGCTCCCTTCACCTGAAGAGCGTGTTTGCTGGCAGAGTATCCGGTTGCCAGCGGCGTCCCGGCGAGGCCCGATACGCTGCTGACGGTCACAACAGCCCCGGTGCCTCGCTGCGTCATGTGAGGCAGCACCTGCTTGGTGAGTGAGACCGTGCCCAGGAAGTTGAGCTCCATCAAGGCCTGGTACACATCAAGGCTGGTCTCCAAGCACAGAGAGCGCTGGCTTCGGCCACCATTATTGATCAGGATATCGATCTGAATCAGCAAAAAAAGTGGACAGAACTCGGAGTAAGAAATTGGAATGATTTGACTAAATATTGTAAACCCACAATGGACAGGATAGCTTAGTTTGACCAGAATTTGAGCACAGTATAATAAAAGTTAATAAAACAAAGCTGTGTCTGAATAAACCATTACTTTTTTGTTCCATGTGTAACAAATACTTGATGAGACAGGATGTCTTTTGTGATTTGACATGATGACTGAATATGTTTTTAACATGGCAAAGACAGCTCTAAGTGTGTGCTCAGGGATTATGTCTATGATGTTACTGGAATGTGATTTAGTTGTCAGACAAATTAAATTAATTGATATCTCTGTGAAATATGTAGAAATGAAGAAAAAATGACTGTAAAATAAATTATCAATAGCAGTGGCCTTACATTGCCAAAGTGCTGGAGAGCAGCTTTCGTTTTTGCCTCATGGGATGTCCGCTCCAATAAATCAAGTGGAAGAACAAGAATATCTTGATCTTGCAGGTTGGATAGCTCTTAAGAAATAAATGATAAAAAGAATTCGGAAGATCAAGAATGGATTAAGACGTAATGGCAATGAATCACAAACTCAGGTGAAAGTATTGAGACAACTATGTAAATTGATGGTGTTTTGGAAAAGAAAGGCCAAGCACATTATCATTCAGTACCATGGCAATGTAATGACAAAACATCTGTTATCACTCAGTTATACTGCAATGTTGAAATTGCACTGACAAACATTGTGTAATGCCTTTGAAATAGGGCTACGTGACTTACCTTTTGGACTTTGAAAACTTTTTAACCAGGCTAGACAATACATTCACAAAAAAAGCTTCACTCACCCAAGCAGCGGCGTTTCACCTTGTTGAGCTCATCCACACGGCGAGCAGACAGGATGAGGCGAGAGCCGCAGCCTGCCAGCTGATAGGCCAGCTCCTCTCCAATGCCACTGGAAGCTCCAGTGACCCACACCACCAGGCCCTTCAACTTGGTCTCTGTGGTTACAAAAAGCAGATGCTCACACTTGGCATAACATGGATCTATGACCACTCTATGATCATGAGCCTGGTTTTAGCCTCTTTTCTGTCAAAACAGAGGTGAGAGATAGACTAGACTTCAGTGGAAGATGTTTAGGTAACAACATACACCACTGTGATCTGTGATCCAATATTAGTGTCATGATGATGCCCTTCCAGATTTCAGAATTTTTTTTTTACTCTAGACTACATGTCATGGTATGGAGTACAAGTGTCAAATAAAACAGAAGTACAACAACGGTAAACAACAGCAATAGATTTTAACATGAAACACTAAATCATTTACAGAGAGGCAAAATATTACTCAAAAAAGGTTTACATACTGCATTTTCTTATTTTAGGAATTGTAGTTTTCCAGTTTTCTTTCTAATTTAATTCAGCAGATTCATCAGAGCTGATGACAATGACAACTGAGAGTGTCAAAGGATAAGTAAACTTTGACCTAGAAAGACCTCAAGGAGTGTGGTATAGTAAGTGTAAGTGTGAAAACCCCAATATCGCTCATCCACAGGTGACAGCAATCATCTCATTAACAAATGCGCTCCTGCATACACGTATAAATAAGAAATATCACACAATACAAATGAGGTGGGCAACTTCAGCTGTGACTCACCTGGTCTGTTCCCTACCATACATGCCCACAGCAGGGTGAAGTCAGCGTCCGCAAACATGAACCGCAGAAACTGAATGAATGCATAAAACGCTAGCAAATAGCACACTGCAGATAGAAAACAAATATCCATTTTTTTGACAATAATGTCACGGCGTTATCTAATTATATGTAGGATAAAGGAAGTCACACCGGTATTGCATCGATTAGTTGTAAACAAAAAGGATGTCGGATACACTTCCGGTCTAATCTTTTCAAGATAATACCATGTATTTATTTTATGAAGTTCGGATAGGTAATAGAAACACAGTGATCACCCATATTACGCAAAGGCGAGACACAATAACCGTTTTTCAGTATACTTAATGTAGCAATGATGGTAAACATTTTTTCCCGACAGATCACTGAAACTGAACAATAGCCTAAGATACAGGGCTCCTCTCAGGGCCCACTAGGCCCTCAAAATCCTCTCTCAAGGAATAATAAGTATTAGGCTGTTCGTCCAATAACAAAATTGAATTTTTTTGATCCAGTCATTTTTTCATTCTTTAAAGTTGAAAAATATTTGTTTTAAAAACTAGACATGAGTCTGTAGATGAGTGTTGGGGGTGTTATGAATTTTGATCTAATCTAGAAAAAATGGAGAATACTGATAGTGCACAATCTCTCTCTCTCTCTCTCTCTCTCTCTCTCTCTCTCTCTCTCTATTATTT
>OMLF01011027.1:0-12460 GCA_900302615.1 Holocentrus rufus
AAAAAAATAAATCAATTAGAATATTTGTATAGCTAAAACTCCAGACTGTGCAAGCAAAAAGTCTGGCTTTAAAAGAATACTCAACATTTACTACAAAATACCCCTTTCCCGTCTTACCCAATGGTATCGAACAAGATGTTCAATACCATTCTCAACTCTGTACGGTTTCTGTAAGATTTATTTTTTTCACTTTGATGGAGCTAGGTTAATGGCTCCTGTAGACTTCAAGTCTTTATGCTAAGCTAACAGAAAATGCTAACTGTAGGAACAGAACCATTGGACGTACAGAGGTGAAAATGGTATTGGACATCTTGTCTCAGTCTGGGTAAGTCGGAAAAGGGGTATTTGCTCAGAACACTGGAGTATTCCTTTAAATCTGGAGCTTCATTTATACCTGCACTCTTTAAAAGGATCATTTCAAACTCATGTCTTGACAGTACACATTTGTCACTTCTCAGCAACAGCCAATGTTAATCACAGTAATTGCTTTGCCAATACAGTGTATCGTATTAACCTACAGTATAATGGTGTGTTGAAAGGTAAGAAAAGAACACAGGACAAAGAATTTTAATTTTAATGATCACAATAGCCAGTAGTGACCTGTACCTGACATAGTATGGACAGAAGACAAAAGACACAAATACACCATTTTCAAATTCACCCAACATAGCCTTAGGCCAAGTTTTATTAAAGTTTTGGAAAAGTTGGCCATCTACACCAAAATGCTTAAATTCCTTTATTAGGCATGCACAGTAGAGATGCCTTCAGATTTATCCAGATTGGTGTGGACTTGGTCTAAGTCACTCTTAAGTAATTTATTTTACCATGCTGTCAGTCTTTTGAAAATCCAAAATCAGAAAATCGTTAGAATTTAGCAGTTGAAAACAAATATAGAATAGAGGAGGATGTGAGTGTGTGTCCTGTTAGCATGTTCAATCTCTGGTTACTTCCTGTTTCTTACCATTTCAGTTGATGATGCAGTGTATGAGGGCTTTAGACTGGCAGCGGTGACCCTGCTTGACCACCGGCTTTACTCTGAGCAGAGTTGAAATCTGCCACTGCTTTGTCAGCTTCAGCTACATCCTGCTGTAGAAATGACATGAAATAGAAATGAATGCTCTAAAGTGGAAGATAAATACAGCACAAGCACAACCGGCTCAATGGGCTGCCTCTCTGTATCTTTTATCTGACTGTATAGGGTATATGATATGTGTTGGTGTCACGATGTTGCGATAGGAATGGGTGATATATGATAGCAGACAGATTAGATGTCCCGCTGCACTTGTTTCAGGTTACTCTGGATAAAACTGAATGAATTTAATGATAATATTCTACATTTTGCATTTTTATTTTCGTCATTGGAGTCATCTTACTCAGTTTCCAAATGCAAGATCACCAAGCAAGAATGTTTTAGGCAAGAAACAGTACAAAGTGTCAGGCTGAGAGCTGGCAATATTCCTGAGACACTGTAAGGATCATATGAGAGAGAAGTGCCATGAAAACAAATGTGAAAAATAAGAGCTAGCAGAGGGGAGAACTGATAGGGAGAAAGGATATTTCATTCAAAGATTTAAAGTAAGTGTTCACTTACATTATTACATTATTATTTTTGCAGTGATAAGATGCAGACTAAGCTACAGAACAAGTTAGTTTGGTTATAGGATGATAGCAAATCTGTGTGAGGTAGGCATTATATATATGATGAAATATGCTGGTAAGAGCTGCAACATACTTTTTTCTTTTTTTTTACTTGGGTGTTTTCACAGATCTCTTTGTGCGTGTGTGTGTGTGCGTGCGCTGCAGATTTCAACGTGATACAGAATTATATTTATACTTTCGCACTCTCTTAT
Organism: Holocentrus rufus; assembly: GCA_900302615.1. Taxonomy (NCBI): domain Eukaryota; kingdom Metazoa; phylum Chordata; class Actinopteri; order Holocentriformes; family Holocentridae; genus Holocentrus; species Holocentrus rufus. The sequence continues at coordinate 1,851 of OMLF01011027.1, forward strand.
TCTATCTCTCCTCTCTCTCATCGTAAACTGCATGCTGCTTGGCGTGTACCTGTATTTTATGCAGGGAGGCATTCTGGGTACCCGTATTACTTATGTTTATTGAGGGAAATATAAATGATTAAAGCAGCTCAGCTACCATGACTGGTTCAGTTATTGAAGCTGCTGGTTTATACTGTATTAACATGAGATAAGATGGCCCAAGAGGACTTGAAATATTCCATACAGTCTCTCCCTTTGAGGAGCACTAGTGCAGCAGCAGTGTGCTAAACACATAAAAAGTGAGTGTGTACCAGGTTTGAGTCCAGCCTCATCATCTAACCTGTCATCTCACTCTCTGTCTACTACCAGGAAAAGCTGAATTCTCAACCTTATTTAGATAATGCCCCTTTAAAATGAAACAATGCCTGGGTGTGATCTGCTGTATAGCAAACCGTTTTCACATTTAATCAGTAGGGCTGACTGGTAGCGATTTAGTTTTCACTCGTGGAAGTGATATTTAAATATGTCAGAATGTAATTTTGACATGTCAAAATTTGTTAATTTCAGTTTTGATGAGAATTGATATCTTGATATATTGATATTGATATATTGATATAGCATTAATTAGAATTGCAGCTAGTCAAAATTACTTTATGGATACGCTGATTTGGAATTACAAGATGTTGAAATGAATTATAGGTATTGAGTTTGAGTAGAGGTCAATGGTAACAGTTGACCAGTTGTAATTAATTTACAGATATTTACAATAACAATGTCCACGAGTAAGGAATTAATTGTTGATATATTCATTTTGACTTGTGAGAAATGAATTAAAGACATCTTTAATTAGAACTGCAACTAGTCAAAATTACATGATGGATATTTTGGCTTAGGATTTTAATTAGTCAAAAGCAATTGTTGATATCTACAATTGCTGTTGTCGCTACTGATTAAATGTTAAACTGGCTTACCATACCTTCTGTCACAGGACGCATATGCAATCATTTTCCCTTTTCAGCTTGTTTCATTTGATTAATTAACAGGAGGCCTATAGAAGCTGAACACTGTTCAGTATTTCTCAAGGAAAAAAAGGAGAAAAGGACATGATAACAAAATATTTTTCCTATCCCATGAATCAGAAGTCCCAACTGCCCCAAAATGATCTTGGTCAGGGTCCTGACTCCCAGGTTGAGAACCACTGCAATAAAGCATCAGACTGAAAGAATAATTAAAACAGTGGACCTCCTACAAGTAGATAGATGGGCTGATCAAAAATCACATTAGCCTGATATCTTTTGTCCATTGATAGTGAATGTAGTATTTCTGACATGCAATACCCGTATCTACAATCATAAAAAATCTTCTGACAATCTGAAAAGAGTGTTGGTGAGGATTATGGGTTTCTATAATGGCTGTGTGTCTCTGCTGCCCAAAGCCGACAAATATGTTATTACTGTAAGACAAGGACCACACCACTGTTGGCTATTGATCCTAATAAATCTAACCCTACCGTACCACCGCTCAATGTGTGTGTGCGCGTGTGTATGTGTGTGTGTGTGCGCGCGCGTGCGTGTGTGTGTGTGTCCCAATCTACTAAGAGCCAAAGAGCTGCAGTACCGCCGATTGATTGCCTTGGTTACAAGACTTGACGGTGCAAACACAATTATTTAAATAGAGGAGAATGTATGCTGTTACACAGTAAACATTGGAGCATGTGCACACACACACACACACACACACATACACACACATTTTTTCATTAATCTCACAACTGCATGCTAGCACTGCAGCACGCATACACACACTGTACTTACACATGTAGAACGCTTGAAAATGGTTATTAGTAGAGGCTTTGACATTCTTGAATCATAAGACACACACGTGCACATTATGCATTATGTCCTCAGAACATCATGACCCAGATCTGTCGCTATGGTATCCAGTGCCCAGAATGCCTCCTGAGTTTTAAGCGGTAGCTCAGAGTGAGAGATTCTCATTGGTTGATGTAGTGGGTGTAATAGCAGCAAAGGTAAAACTAGCACCACAGATCCCAGTGGATACTATACTATACTATACTATACTATACTATAGTTGAAGTCCAGAATATGATGAATAAGACTGTGGCTGAACATTGTACCATGAAAAAATGGCTGCCATACAAATGCCACCATGAGTTGCCGTGACAAGTGAAAGCAAAAAATAGACTTTTCACAGCAGCCATTGTGACATGAATTTTAGAGTAAACACAGGTGTTAGTCATGGCATTGATGAAGGTTCTGTTCCATTTAGGTCTAACAGAGTCAGGGTCCTGCTATTGTTCATGCTGGCTCACTGGAAAGACTCTGCTACACTTAAATGGAACAGAACCTTCAATAATGTCATTAGTAACACCTGTGTTTGCCTGCTAGTTCATGTCAAAATGGCTGCTGTGAAAAACGACCGACAAAAAAATAGCTTAAACTTTCCAATACATTCAGAGAAGAGATACTTTGACATTTTGACATCTTTTCATCAGACACTTCTATAGTTTGATGTTAGCTGTGCCTTATGGTTTCAGTGAGGTGAACTGAAGGACAAGCACTGAAACATTTCTCATGCCATATGTATATGTCTCCAGGAAATATATCAATGACAATAATAGCAGGACTAACTTCAAAATGTCAAAGTGCTAAACTCAAATTGCTCAGTTCCAGATGGAAAACACAACCGCACAAACTTCTAAAAGTCTCGACCAAGAGACAAGAATAAAAAGAAAATCAATACTGGAGCAAAGCCTTCACGGGCAACATCAGCTGTCAGTGATGGATCTTTTTCCACAGCAGCCATTTTGACATGAAATAGCAGGTAAACACAGGTGTTGCTAATGACATTAATGAAGGTTCTGTACCATTTAGGTCTAACTGAGCCAGGGTCCTGCTATTGTTCATGCTGGCTCACTGGAAAGACTTTGCTGCGCTCAAATGGAACAGAACCTTTATTAATGTCATTAGTAACACCTGTGTTTGCCTGATATTAACATCAAAATGGCTTCTGTGAAAAAGCTGTATAGTCAATGGTGTTGCCCATCTACATTTCATTTGAACCACAGTCTGAACTGACCTCTCAACCAATCCAGTTCTAGAAGTGTTACAAGCTATCTATGGTTCAGTTTGCCCTTGGACGCTGGTCTCGGAGTCCTGCTTCATTTCCTTATGCAACGTCCAAATTTAGTTTCCGCAGAGCTGAAACTGATCCCAGATCCAGCCCACAAGGGCAAATTCACCCCTGGAAGGTGTTGACGAGTAATTCAAAACTAAGGTGTATCGTGTGTTGGTTTGTTATGTAGCTTTTGATTTGTTGTTGTTTACGGTTGTGCTAATTGTGATGATGGTGAAAGGTAAAGATGCCCTTTACCGCTTTTCTGTCACGCTTGCAAACTCTCTATTAATTGTTAAAGGGCAACATGAGGGTTTTTACATGTGGGTGTTACATTATTCTGACATCAATTCTCTTGATACACAAACAATTTAAGTGAGGATTTTTCTGATTTTGCTGATTCATGATTTATAACATGAATAGATTTGACCCCCAGTTATATCTCTGATCTCTTAGTCAATTATGAGCCTGAACAAAACATCAGAGTTTTCTGATCATTTCTAAATCCACCCTTTAACAAATTAACCCTTTAAATCCAGCTGTTGTATTTTGCATTCATGGGTCAATTTTTTTTTTGTTTGGTGGTGTATTTTTCAGTGGATAACTGGCCAAACATAAACAATATGACGTTTTAACACTGATATATTTCTGTCTACTAAAGTTATGAGTAAAGAGATTTTTTTCTTGAATATCTAAAATATCAGCAGGTGTCAGTCCCTCAGAATCAAACAAGGGCTTATTTCTAGACTCACCACTTTATATTCAACAGTTATGCAGGGAGAAATCCATCGTAGAGGGGGCAGAGGGGCTAGAAGCCTTAGTATAATAGAATGCAATGCAGCCACAAAATATACTGTATTGCATTTTGAGCAAGGGTCGCAACAACTGTTATTGGAAACTTGCTCCCATGCTCTTACTATTCCATAACTGTTGCTGTCTTCACCTGCATCAACTGAATGAAACAAGTTCAGGTTAGTTCTCTGAGGTTGTCAAAAGGCATTCAGGAAAATGTAGGAAATCGCAAACCAAAGTAGAAGTAGGTGAGGCAGGTTGAGGGCAAATGGCTACAACCAAAATGCAAATTACAACACAAGAAACTCCTAGAATGCATAGAACATCAAAGATCGATGACACATAATGGTCTGTCTAGAATCTGGAATTTTACAAAAGCAATAATAGCAAAAGACCCACATGTGAAAAATGCTGGTGTTGTCCTTAAAATTTAGCAGTGGAGGTATGAAAACTGATTTCTGGTCAGTGGTTAAGGGCAGCTTCACCCTGGAGATGTGACAGTGATGATGTCTGTGTGTGTGTATGTGTGTGTGTGTGTATGTGTCATTTGGAGGGAGATTTCCAAAGCTCTCAGAAAGGATCTGTCATTCCCAAAACATTGGTGAACAAAGTTTTGAGTCAGCAACATTTCTTGTGTTACTTTTTAACATAACACAAATTAAAGGAATTAACCAAAATTTAAAAATATTTCCTTTTGAAAAGAACCTCAAGATGTTGTCCTAAACTATAACCATGGGTGCTTTACCTTGAAAATGGCACAACCTTTATAAGAGCATTGCTTCTCCTCTTGCTGTTTAATGGCAGTGTCTCAAAGTAGGACTGCAGAGTAACTAAACTTTTCTACTCCAAAAAGACAAAACAGGTCCCAGATCAGCATTCCTACTGTTAAGACACCCACTAATATACTCCCTTGTTTGTGTTGGATGATGTGTGATAAACTGTGTTTCCTGAAAGCACCTTAGCACTGAGGCCAACTTCTTTCCATTGAAGTTCAACAGGATGATGGCATTTGGAGCAATAAAAATCTTAGCTCTAAGATCAACTGTATGTATTTCAATACAAATTTTAAGGAATACTGCCACCATAGGAAATGTTTTGGGAAAAATCCCCTTTTTCCGACTTACACAAGATGACAAGATGTTCAATGTGAAAATGGCATCGAACATCTTGTCTCACTCTGGGTAAGTCAGAAAAGGGGTATCTTGCCCAAACTGGAGTATTCCTTTAAGAGGCAAAAAAATGCTGTTATTAATCCTTTTCCCATTGTTATTCAATGGGAAAGGAAAGATAACATTTATTCCATAGTAATTCAGTGGGGAAAACAGAGTCTTGTTGCTGATATGATTTTAGGAAAATGTTATTACTTGACTGGCTGACTGACTTCCCAACTTCATTCACTCCTGTGGGTGGCATTCACTTGCGCCATTTTGCATCCCTGATTGAATTGAACTAAGTAGAGCAGGGACACAAAAGTACAGACACGGGTGAAAGGAAAGAAATAAAGGCAATAATTCTCATTTACACATTGAAGAATATGAACTCAAGAACCCCAAATGACCTTTAACCCCTTTAGTGAGAATTCCACCGAGTAAAACATCAATCTCATTCTATCTCAGCCTCCGGCAATCCACTTTCATGTCACAGAACCCAATATAGTAAAAATAAAAATGAAGACAGTGACCCATGACTGTGCTTCCTCAAAGTAAAGTGGCATTAATATTTCAGCCACTTGCTTGCTAAATTGTTTTTTGGTAAGCATATCAATGGGGGTTTTATTCGAGAGGGACTCAGCTTGCTATGTGAGATGCATACAGTAGAGCTCTCAGAAAGTTTGGGGAAACTTTGGGTCTTTAAAAATTAATAACAGAGTTAGAAACAGGAATGATTTATATTCTCTGACTGATCGTTGACTGAATATAGTAAAATCTGTTGAAACCCCTACTATCTGCATTTACATATTGATTTAGCAGATTTGAAACATTTTATTTAGATTTTTTATACACGGGCTGCCAGTGTGTGACAGTTAAATATGAGTTTTACATAAATTTTAGGCTGAACCAAGATTTGTTTTATTCAGTGAGATGAATATAGCTGCACTTTGAAGTATGATGGGCTTTTTAAATGTCTCCATCAAAGAATATATGCAAACATGCACAAAATTGACAATGGAGTTTCATTGTCATTGAATGCACAAAAGCTCAGAGAAATTAATGCTGTGAATCTTTCACTCCTGAGTGCATGAAAAAAGACATAAAAGACAATGAAATTCAAACCTTGCTAGTCATCCCAAAAAGAACAAAGGACACTTAGGCTAACTACAAGTCAGTGTCGTGACCAAAACTTGCCTAAGTTGAAAAAGATTTTCTGCTGTGTTTAATATGGAGAAAGAAAGAAAGGAAATAAGAAATGAAAGAAGACGGAGTTTTCTTAAGCAGGATGAAAGGAAGAGGAAGAGGAGGAGTTTGGGAGAAATGAGAATTAAGGGAGTGAATGTGGGAAGGCAGTCAAACTCTGTTGGGCCTTGTGAAGCTGTCAGTTTAGCAGACATACAAAACATGATTGAATGATTAAAACAAAATTCTCACATTGCCAATTGAATTTTCTTGCTCTAAATGCAAAGAAACATGCTGAGCTTGACCAAGGATCATGAACAAAACAGCAAAAGTGCTGACCTCTTCACCGGGCCCAAACCATTCTGATCGTTCAAGACTGTTTTGGTTTAGACATCAGTCCTCTTGTCTGTCTATCTAACTGACTGTCTCCCTGTGTAACAGCAGCCTGATGTTTCTACTGTAGTGCGTGGCTAAAACACCTGGAATCTGAGATCAAAATGACTGCGAATGTTTTTGTATTAGAGCGTTATTGTGTGTATTGCTAAGCCCGGCTGTGTGCTCAGCTCCAGATGATTTACCCATCTCAGTCTCTGAGTTTCCCAAAAACTATTATGGCACTAAGACAACATGGGTTTCATAGACTTTTGGAATAAAGTGTTACTGCCAATATGCTTTTGGGAACCGCAGAGCGGATAGTCCAGTGAACGTGGACAAGGACTCATTTACCAGTTAATGCCAAGATCTTATGGGATGCTTTGTACATCTTCACTGGACAAGCACCCCTTAATTCCCCCACTGCACCATTTGTGTTGGTGTTCCAGAGCGCCACCCGTAGGTGTCTAAGTGATGTTGTGGCAAAAATCCAACTGATGACTAATTTTCGTAACCCATATTCCTGTTTTGTCCTGTCTCTGTCTGTCTGTCCATGTCTGTCTGTCTGTCTGTCTGTCTCTGTGTCTGTCTGTCCATCTGTCTTCCTCCTTTGGTCTGAAATATTTTACTTGGTTTGGGCTGTTTGTTTAATTATTTGGTTGACTTCTTTTCTTTTTTCTTCTTTTTTGTTTCATTCACAAATGCTTGTGACAAATGTAACAAATGTTTACCTTTGCAATTTTTGCAATTTCTGATGCACAATGCTGTTTTACGTAACACTTTTTGTCATGCAAAATTGCATGTCCTTCTCATAAACTCACATGCTTAACATGACTAACATAACTGGTTACCTTGTTTTACTTGTAAACTAACACTTCACCCTCACTTGTTCATTTCTGTAACCATCACATCTTGCTATAATGCTTCATAATCTCTCCATAACACCTTCATGGCTTTCTCTAACCTTTCTATGTGTGTCTTCTCCATGTAGCCACTGGCTACGAGAAGTCGCGCAGCCTCAATAACATCTCGGGCATGACGGGCGCGCCGCTGCGTCTCACCCCCATCACCAACTCCACCTTCGAGCCCTTCGAGCCGCCTGGACTCAGGCGATGCCACTCGCCCATCCCCTCCATCTTGTAGCATAGCAATCACCCGCCCACCCTCACGTAACCAGGAAGAGAAACGAGAACAGCAGCAGCAGCAACAACAACAGCAGCAAAGACAAAAATATAAAAGAATCTTTTCTGTGACAGAGAAGCAACAAAAGAGCAACTAGCATTAACTATGGACATGGAGTGTCTCAAAGGCATTTTATTCATCCCAGCAGTCATTCTGTCACCATTACTTAACGTGTTTTCTAACGATAATGACAACGATGAATAAGAGTTATTGCAGCTGTAGGCACTAGAGGGTGCTGTTCTGTCGGACGAGCGGCCCGCTAATTTAAAAAAATAATAATTAAATAGAGAAACCTTGCTTACTTAGCTCAGATAGATGCTTTGGCATAACAAACCCTACTTGCTTTGTGTAGTACAATACAAGTATAACACACAAACACATGCACACAAGCAGAAAAAACACACTCACATACCTGCCTTACTAACAGGGACTGAGTCTAGGTTATTAGTTTAGACTGATATGATAGTTATTAAGTTAGTTTACCTCCCTGTGCTACTTCTTGCCTGTGTATCAACTGCACTTGCACTTCGATGTCTAAGAGTGATACTTAAGAGTAGGTATAAGAGACTTTTTCTAATACACGTTAAGCCTCAAACAGCATTGCTTGTCTCACATGCACAGACACACACACACACACACACAAATGCAAACACATACACGGCATGCATGTTCTTCCTCATGAAAGTGAAAGTGAAACTGAGAAATGAAAACATAGACCTACGCGTAGAAGACCGAAGAAAAAGTTAGTTTTATACACTTATAATTCAAAAGCATATCTTTAAAAAGAAAATACCCAAATCTGTAGCACCTCTGCACCTTTAAAAACAGCGAGCCATGTAGACTGTAGACGATAGATAGGATTTCTCCCCCCTTTTTGATGTCGTTCGCTCCATTGTTTTAAAGCAGACAGTCTCTCTGACACACGAACATACTTGCACACACATACACTCCATCATGTCTCTTCTCAGTGTGTCCCTTTAGATATGCATACAGGGAGAGGGGAGAGAGGGAGTTGCGTCAAATTTGCCAATGTAATCTCCATACATCATTATCATTATTGATCTTGTAGCAGTATATAGAGGCGTCCCCTCCTCCTCTTTCTCCTCCTTCCTCCTCAGGCCTCGGTAAAACAACAGACTCTGCTAACCTACAGACTCTAAAGACATCAGCAAACGCTTTACTAACAACAGCTAAAACAAAGAGTTAAGCCCTAGAAATAACACTAAAAGTATAGCAAACCAGCTGCAGGTATTCTTGAAGAGAAACTATTTTTATAACTTGGACAACTGGGGAATAAGCGTTAATAAAGCCTGGATGTTGGTGGATCTCTGTTAGGGGATGTTACGGGTAGGGTGAAAGAATCCATTCGTCCAATCAGGTAGCAGAAAAGAGGCAGAGCCAGTCAATGGGGGGGGTTCACCATCGGTTAGCTTCCTGTTGCTAAGCTAATGCCGCAGCGCTCCTAGAAAAAAAATAAATAAACATAGGCGAACACACGCATTGTTCCCTGCTGTGAACTTTGACCTCACCCAGACCCCCGGCATCTAGACGTTGCCGTGGAAACGGGACAGCCCAAGCATGACCCAGCGTGATCCAGAGCGCGATGAGTTTTACCACATTACAGCCCCATGCCTCCTCCTCCTTCTCCTCTTCATCCTCTTCATCCTCTTTCACCTTCGCTCTCCATAAATGGCTGAGCTGCTACGTCCAAAGAGCCACTTTATTTTTAAGACTGGGATGATCGTGCCTTTTCTTGTTCCTATATCAGGTGGGAGGTTTTACTTATTTCATCATAGGGTTACGGTTCAATGGATTAGCGATCTTTATGTCCCCATGAAATGAACTCCCATTACTTTTACGTCCTGGAAAACAATGTATCTTTAAAGGTGACCTCATGCAGAAACAAATAAAAATTTCAACCAACCAACCCTAACCATGGACCTGTTAGTTTACACTATTAAATCAAAGATGGTCAATAAAAAGAAAGTTAGTAGACTTGATTGTGAGAGTCAGACAACATCTAACTGACATCACTGTCTGATCCATCTCATTCCTTGTTTGCCTCAGTGGTTGCAGGCTAACATTACCTAAACCTAAATCTCAGTGAAGCCTGACCTGAAAAGTAGGGTGCCTGGTCTTTGGTCAAAAGTTTAAAAGTTTAAAATCTCTTCTATCTTTTTCAAATGGATGTATTTTTATTTTTTTGTAGATTTTTTTGTTTTTTTCCTCAACATACGGACAAGTTTTAAGTGTTTGGAAAATCTGATTCCTATTGTCCTTAGATGTTGCTATCATAAATATTTCCACTGGCAAGTTTCTCACATTTCGCCAGTGAGCACCAATGACAAAACTATATGTGCTGAACCTTCCAGCTTGCCGTATTAGTTTTGTCTGCTCTGCGGGTTTTCCCAACTGTTTGCTATGACATAGTCATAGTCATAGAAAAAAGGCATAGAGTCCACGGTCTTTATATTTTTATCCACCATCTTTGATTGAATAATCCCTCCCAATATCCTGTTATAATGGGAAATACATCATATCAAGGGAGTAAAATTTCATTTTATGGGGTCTTTCAGTTGGTCTTTTTGACCTTGCACCTCAGCTAGAGAGCGAGAGCTTTGGTTTTCCCCGTGTCAGGCTCCATTCCACCGCCACCACCACACCACTGCTACCATGAACCACGTGCACTGACTCCAAGGTGAATCAACAGCCAATGCCAACATTTTTAGTTTTCGCCCTGTTGGCTTGTCTTTCTTTCCCTGTTTTTCACCCTTCTGAACTCCTCCCCTCCTCCTCCTCCTCCTCCTCCCCCTCACT
>OMLF01011029.1:0-12664 GCA_900302615.1 Holocentrus rufus
GGGGGGGACAGGAGTGTGGACACAGACAGGAGACAGAGTTACTTGCTCCGGGGAGGGAAATGTGCTACTGCGAGGGTGTTAGAAGGAGGACAGCGTATCATCTGTCTATGAAGAAAGAGCGAGGGGGGGGCGGGAGGAGAGAGAGAGAGAGCGAGACAGTAAGACTATAGAAAGAGACAGATGGAGAGAGGGGGAAATAGAAAGTGAGACAGAGGGAGAGAAAGAGGTGTGAAGGAGCTTTATGGGGCACTTATGTTGCTCATGTATCTAAGCCACTGTCATTCCAGGTCATCTATTGTACTGTACGCCGCTACACACACCTGAATTTCACTTAAAATAACCCTCGACAAAAAACTTCTTCCATATCATTCAAATAACCGTCTTTGGCTTTTGGAACACGGCTGCCAATTAAATAGTCCCTTTGACAACCACCTTTTGTCAAAGTTGACAAAGAGGCGGCTTGAGGCGACCGCTGCTGAACTCCTCGTGCTCCCTGACCCCTCCGACCTTTTCAACAGTTCGGCTTCCACGGCGCGATGTTGATTGATCTGCCTCCGGGTTACTTGAATTTTCCCCCACCGTCTACTTTGACAGTGAACAACAACCTGTGACTCCCCAGACTGACACCTGATCTTCGTTTTAGTTTGCATAGGAACATGAATTCTCACCCGCTGAGACGCTGGATCAGGTTTTACCGTCTAAAGCTCTCCCATCTCAAGTCAGGGATCTTCATTAGGCGGTTTACTTTTGCATAGAGCATATCTTTTTTTTGCATCTGGAGAGCATTTTCTTGAGATGATTTGGGTGGGCTGAGGAGCAAAAAAAAAAATAAATACTGAAAAATGCTGCTTTGTCATTTCATTATTAACCTGGAGTCAACAAGCCGTAGTAAGAGAGCAACATTGTGCTATCACTTATGAGAACATCTACTTGTGTTCATGCCCAAAGTGGCTTATTTGCTTTATGCATCATAGCAATTACTCCAAAGTCCTCTGTTTAAATGGGCTGAACAACAATTAACTTGTCGGCAGTTACAAGGGGCCTGTGGAGGGGGGGAAGACAGAGAGAGAGAGATTTTGCAGTTTTGAGAAGTTAGTCTGCACAAAATCTGCTCAATGAATGATATCGTATATATAAAAACCTCTGATTAACTTACACGAACCTTTAATTAGGGGCAGGTACAAGCCGAATAAAGCCATAAAAAAAGGACTTTTTCAATCCAGAGACCGTTCTCTTGGATGACCCCAGGTGACTCATCTGGTCTTTTAGCCCCTCAATTGATCCTCAGACATCTAATCCCCTAAAACATCCATTAAGGTGTGAGGGAAAGTTTGTCTGTAGAGCAGATTGTAATTGATGGGATCAGATGACATTTCCAACAGGCGAGGGGAGGACGATTCCTCCACGAGCTACACAGTAATGGAATTAGACGACTATAAAGATGACTGCTCTTGTGGAGAGGCACACTGCCATATGTTGTTTTGCTACTGTAAAATGAAATAGTCAGGGAAGTGGGCTGCAATACAGTTGATCTTTAAGTGTAATTGGAACCGCGGATATTACTTTCAACTGTAAATATATTGTATATCACATAAAGAGCATTTCATTGTGTATAAGCCTCAGCTGTTTTGTCTTAGCTGTCTGCACTGCACTATTACAGAACATTACTGGTCAATGGGACTGGTTTTACAGTAACACTGATAACCCTTTGATAATTTGACCTACTAGAAAGTGAAGTTATGTTCGGTCAATGTTCACATTTTTTCCAGGACTGCCTTTCAAGAGCAATGCAATAATTCAGTCAAATAATCAACGCATTTCTCATTCAACATGCTGTATTACTGAAATGTTATCTCACTGTCAACTGCTTATCATTGTAACTGCAAAGTGCCACTGAATGGAGAAGTCCTCTAATAGTGCAGCAAATGGCTGGTTAGAACTAAAGCTTTGTTGTTTTGTGTTGAAAGTGCTCTATAAATAGTTGACTTGGCTTAGCAATTACACCAAGTAAAAATGAAGTGTAATACTAGGTATTAGCTTCACCGATACAATGATTGTCTTGAAAATGTAATATGTGAAGAGTCTCAACACAGATTTCATAAGTGAACAATGGAAATTTGATCACATTTCTTCTCTTGTCTTTTTTTTCTCGCTTTTTATTAATCAGTTTTGTCTTTTCCAGTAAAGTTTCTGTTCAATTTCTTACTTGAAAACTGACCTACAACATTAGATTGCAAGCAATCAATGACATAGCTAATTACTCCACGTTTTATTTTTTTATTTTTTTATTTCTGGGTCATTTCAAATTGCAATATATCGCATTTTGGTATATGGCTACATGCCTGATCAGCATCTCATAATTTTCAATAAGGGGTCAGAGGTCATGTGCAGGCTAACCTATGGAGAGAATTAGATGGAGAGCGAGGCACAGCCACAAAAAAGGAGAAAGGGAAGAAAAGCAGACAGTTTCAAGTCTCATTTTACTGCGACGGATCAAAGAAAGTTCCATTATTATGATAAAAACTCTCAATAAATGCAAATCTGGCAAATGGCAGATGATATCTTACCACGTGGGCGTGTGAGAGACGTCATGGTGGCTAGATAGCCTGTAGATTAAACAGTGACTTCCTCAAGCCATCCCTTATCTTGCATTAGATTCTATCTCCATCCAGGTACTGTCTAAATGTTCCTCGAAAAGACATTGCGGCGCAGACAATCATCTATAAAAAGGCAAACGAATAGTAATAATGACCTTTATCTGAGAGCTAATTGCCATAATCCATAAATCATCCTCAGTGATTACATCACCTAAGGGCTGTCAAGTATCATGGATGGATGATAAAGCATCAGAATCAGTTAATCACCCCTGACAAAGTAGATACAATGCCTGGATGAGTCGTCTTCAATGGCAGCCTCATTTGGATAGGCCAGGGCATGCAGGGAGCAAGGAAAATGGCCAAGTATGTTGGTGCCTCTGAGATGGTATGAAGCTAGTGTGTGTGAGTGTGTGTGTGCGAGCTCCTCCTGCATTAGGTACAGTAGATTTATAGTGCAAATGTTACAATCGCACCATTACGTGATAGTCATGATTTCACACCATCAGCGCTCGCTCTCATACCTACCGAGACCCTCCATTAGCGTGTGTATGTGTTTACATTCCAGGGGTCTGTTCGCAACCGAGGCTAAATGATTCGAATGTATTTCTCCAGCTACTGTTATTTATCACATGCAAAATGGGCTGGGACACGGTGATGTATGCTATCAGCAGTGACAATGATAACCAGGACAATAATTACACAAAGCCCAGCTCATCCATCACCGTCACTTATCACTTAAACAATCAGGCGTTAAAAAGGAAAGAGGGGAGGAGAGGAAAAGAAGGATCCTGGACTAAGATCCTCTGTTCCATCTATCTGCCGGAGCCAAGCCAGTTCAGCCGCTCTTAGAAACACTGAGTCACTGGCGTCACTGGAGGGAACGCCAACTGCAGCAAAAATTTGGTTCAGTTGTAACTGCTTCCTCTTTTTGAATGTTAAAAATCCAGTGCAATAATTTGAACCCCAGCCCATGCAATTTTAACTCAGTCAAGAAAAGTTTGGTATTGATTCTCAACACAAACAGTATATATTTTTTTTTTCAGTACGCTGGTTAGATGAAGCATGTAGGAGCCTAATCTTCCTTATAATTGTGCCATCCACTGCTTTCTAGTGTTTCTGTCTTTGGGGAACAAGTGTCCAGTGTTTTATCCAGTTTTTTGGTCAACAAGTACCTGCCTGGCTATTAAGGCTATGCATCACCTTATTAACTATACTTACTATGCTGACCGATTGGAGCGTTCATTTAAACCTAATTATGTTTTATTTGTATGGTTGTATTTATTGGTTAAAACATCATATGAAACTATATTAAATAAAAGATGTGAGAATTATGATTAAGAATCAAAACAGACATGGAAAGATTTCCGTCACTGTTCATAATGGGGGTTTTGTTTGTTTTAATTTTGCTCTGATTTTGTTTTCTTTTATAGATTTTTTTTTGCTTTGTAAGTACTATAATGGAAAAGTAATTACATACATAACTATAAGTATATATATGCAAAACGTATTGTATGTGACATTGTTCATTCAGGAAGTAGATTGGAATTCTAAATCTGTTGATTCTGTTGACAACTTGAGCGAGAGTTTTCTTAGGATACTGATCAAATTTCCAGTGCTGACAGTTACAATAATTTGAATAACTTTACATGAACAGGTCCTACGTTAATATATGCCATAAAATTGAGAAATGCAATTCTCATAACACAGGACCTTTAATATCTAATATTTATTGCTGACAAAAACAACTGCAACAAAAAAAAAGAACACTTCAAAGCTCATTAAACACAATGAAAAATATGCACATGCAGATACAGAGACTCACAAAGAAAAAAATTCTCACAGTGTTTTTTTGCCCTGTCTCAGACAGAGTAATAAGTAGCCTCTACATGTCTGAGCCGTGCTGACAATGAACTTGAACCCTGTCCACTGAGAGAGGGGAGTGAAGGATGGATTCAAAGACAGAAAGAGAGAGCTCCCCGGTAGCGAGGGGTCAGAGGTTACGTAAATACTAAGAAAGCCCTTTGGGTTGGGTTGATGCACTCTTGGGTAATGAGGTTGACACCTCCTGGGACTCACAACCTTTGAACCCTGACCCTATGATGTATTGGCCTGTGGAAAAAAGGGCAAATTTTCCTTTTTTTTCCTCTTTCGTTTTTCATCAGGTCTGTCAATCACAGCAGTATCTGTGGAGAAGCCCCACCCACACGTCCCCAGTGGAGAGAAGATACCGGAGGAATTTGACCTTTAACCCACTGCAGCCTTCAACATTAACAGTTTAATAGATACTTAACAGGAGGATATTTGGATATATAACCCGTTGAAGAAAAGGTAGTGGAAAGCTATCCACAGAAAAGAAAGAGTGAAGAGTAAACATCTTATGAAAGCAAACACCAAATAAAAAGCACTTTACACCAGTGTTTCATTGTTTCATTCCCTTGTTTATTGCAGCAGGATTGTGAATAAGTTTCCTTTGAACATGATGGATCATTAAAGTAATGGTGTACCGTGGTTTTGTTCTTTTTTCGCTTAGATGTTTCTTCTTTTTTATACAAATTTCTATCTGTGTCTGTGTCTCTCCTGAGAGCTGCCATTGCTCTACTTACTAGGAAATACTTTCTAGAAAGATATGCAAATTTCTAGTCATGAGAGAGAGAGCAAAAGTGTGTGTGTGTGTGTGTGTGTGTGTGTGAGGGAGAGAGAGAGAGAGATGCATGAAGAAATATTTTCAAGCAAAGCAGGAGAAGCTCACATTTAAGGGACTCATGGCTGCACACAATATTTGTACGTGTCTGTAATATTCATGTGCATCGGTAGGTGTGTATAGACACCTGCAAACACATGCATGCACACTTGCATACCTACATGGCTTTCTGACACAGCATGCCACTGTCTGCCTCCATGCATAATTTGTAGGTATGTTCAGTATTTCTGATAATAGAACACAGTGTTTTTTGTTTTTTTTGTTTTTTTTCTTGGAGGGGGGTTGCACAATACAAGGATGTCTGCACAAGTGACTTGCCTAGCTCCTGCAGAATGAAGGAAACACACTTTCCAATATCTGCAAAACTTGCAGATATTAAGATATGAATTATCTTTAAATAAATGACAGTAAAAAATTAATAAATAAATGACAAATTAACTGCATTTATATGCAATTTATATACATAGATATATATATACCTCACATTCAATCACACTTTCATACATTGATGGCAGAGGCTGCCATGCAAGGCGCCGGCCTGCTCATCAGGAGCAGTTAGGGGTTCAGTGTCTTTCTCAGTGCTGTTTCAATATGCACTCTGGAGGAGGTGGGAATCGAACAGGGAATCCTCCAATTACTAGATGACCATACTGCCTCCTGAGCCACGCCACCCCACAAAATTCAGGTTCCTCACAATGAGAATGACATCACATTTTCAAGAGAATAGCAGAAATTGTGCTTTGTCACGCTTCTCCGCCTTAGAGTCCAGATTGCTTGCCTGTGGGACTGCCAATATGGTGTGGCAAGAGTTTGTAACAGGGATCAGGGGATAAGTGTTGAGGTAGGAGCGGGTAGTTGAGGGTTGGAGTGGTTAGTCAGACCTTATAATTATGTGTAGTGTTGGGAAAAAGGCGTTGGGAGCTAAGGTGGATATGGCTTGGGGCGTGGAAAGGCTAGAAGTCTGGTGTCATAGGAGTCAAGGGTGAAATATGCTTTGTCAGGAAAAAGTGGGAACACAGATATGCTCCCACTTTAGGTAGCTTGGCTGAAAAATTGGTGCTTGACTGAAAAAAGAGTAGCTAGCATAGCTAATTATGGGTTAGTGAGCTAACAGAACGCTAAACAGAGCCTAATGCTAACGCTAACCCAAAGTGTAAGTCCCTCCCAGATCATTACCTTACATTAATCACTAAACCAACAGTCGCTAACCTATTATTTAAACTTAAACATCAGGTTTGGTGGGCCAATCACAGCACTTTTTGCAGGAGTATGAGTGAGAAAATAATAAAAATTTGCCCAATGAGGTGGTTAAATTTGGTTGTATCCATGACAATGACACAACATGAAAACATCAAGCCTAGATCTAGATCGCAGTAACAACACATAGGAGGATGAAAGCATGGATGTAAGCCGTGATAGACAAGTGGAGAGGCTGGCCAAAGGTGAATTGGAAAAAAAAAAAAAAAAAAGTTCTGCTTTTGACATTTTTGGAGACTCTGCATTACAAAAAATGATGACAGTAATACAACTGTTGGGGAACCAAACATTAAGGTTTAAGGCACAGTGTAATTATCACTTTAAATGGTCAGCTAATATAGGATAACAAGGCTTGTCTTAGTGATGATTGGATCCATATCCAGAAGCCTAGCCCCAATAGTTGTTCTCATATCTGGAGCCAGAGCCGAAGCCACGGGAGGGGGACTGGAAGAATGGAAAAAAAATAGGTAGCTGTTTGTAGTCGGTGCTAATAGGGAGCGGACAAAATACTAGCTTGTTTTGATGTGGAGTTGAGCTCAGATGATGCTAATAAATGTGTTGACAGGCAGGCATCCCTAAACACCTCTCCTCAAGTTTTCCTTTCGTCTATCAGTTTGTACATTTGATTCAAAGTCGGATGCAATAATGCTTACTGCAGTGCATACCAGCACTGAAGGAACAGAGTGATTAAATAATACTCACTTCTTTTCTTGCTGCACTAGGCTACACTGATCTTAAAAGCAACTAAAGATGTGTTGTTTTCCCAACCTGATACTGGGTCCGTACTAGTTAGCCAGCAGTTGTAGCTGGAAAAAAACATCTGTCACAGATCTGGACCCACAGGATTAGTGGAATTTCTTTCACCATCTAAATATTACCAATAATTTTAGTCTTTATCATGAATACCTTATGTTAAGTGTCCTTATTGCGTTCAGGTGTCAGTGGATATAAGGTAAGGGTTACAATTAGGAAATCAACGTGTTTGAATGAGATACTCTGTATCTCATACAAAGAATGATACAGTCTGGAGAGAAATTATTTCTAAGAATGCTTTCTGATTTCATGAATGTGCATTTATTGACAAAATAAAACAAAGTTAAACCTACAGTGCAAAACTACTTAACACAATAACAAGGTTCACCTGTTTTAAACTGCATATTCCATTAAATAGTTAGTAAAACATTAGATTACAGTAGCTTCATTGCAATTTGCTACCAAATCAGAACCAATCAGACTGAGTCCAATCTGAGATGTATCAGAGGGTCCGGAATGGGAATTAAATGAGATTATGCAGAGAGCTCTTTTGATCAGTTTGAGAAAGGCTTGAGATGTAAAAAATAACAAGGCTAAACTGAACACTATTTAAGATGTTTTTCAGATCTCTTGAGTGGATCAAAAATGATCTGACTTTAGACTTAAAGTCTTTTGCTCAGCAGAAAAAAAAAAAAGAAACATGAGACATAAGCAGTAACCACACTAATTTCATGGCTGTCTATGAGCAACAAAGTTGGTACCAGAGATGCTGATTTAGCCTGTTCTCTAGTCTCCAGATCATTCTTTCTACAGTTGGCATCCTTTTGTAGACTCTGCAGCAGAGTCTACAAAATAATCTCTGTCTGACCCCTCCTGAGCCGGCTTCAACATCCTGTTCTCATGCTGCAGACCAATCAGATGGTCTTGAATCTCTGGGGTCATCATCTCAGCAGCCCTTAATCAGTGCCCTAATTGCTCATCACTGGGAACAGGCGTGAAGTAAGCTATCTTTCTTGACTTAGAGATTCTGTCACTGTCCTCATATGATCTTTTTCTTTTTGAAGAGAGTCCACTTTGTCCTTCATATGTTTGTACTCAAAGTCCATTTTGTCAGCCTTTTTAGACTCTCCTGAACGTCTGCTCTGGAGTTCAACCACCTGTCTCTTGTATGTCTCCAACTGGCCCGTTGTAGCATTAGCATTGTGTAACTCCTCTATATCTTTGAGCAATTGGGCTTTGTCCCCTAGTGATGTGAGCTCCTCATTCTCAGACTGAACATCCAACAGATGTTTTAAACACTTCATCTTTATCTGCCTTCAACCTAAAAGTTCTCAGTCAGTCAGCAGCTATGGTCAGCATGGTGAGATGCCGATACATCAATACAATCTCACTAGAAATTGTGAAACTACCAAGGTTGAGTAATCACAAATTATGTGTTGTGGGCATGAATGTGCCCAATACTATGTGATGGAGACACGATAAGTCTATCCATTCAAACAACAAGCAGGAGTGTGTTTTGCATTTCGAGAGCCATTTGAAAGTTCCATAGATAGGTTGTTGCTGTTGTTGTTTGTTTTTTTTCTTTCCCTATTTTTGTGGAAATAGTGACCACAATCCTTCAGGGCAATGCTATTTGACTTAAAACCAAACTTGTAATTTTGGCTTACTTGGAACCATATTTTCCTGATGAAATGCAAGATCTTTCTTTTCAACCCTTACCGTCACCAAAGCACTTCAGTCGCTCCCCAAGCCTCTAGTAATTTCCCTGGATGATCAGAACTTGATCAGATTGGAATCTCTGAAAGGTAAGTGATTTTAGTCCCTATTTCTACACAAATAAAGAGCTCTTTGAAACTCTACCTGGGCAAAGGTGTGTCCATGAGATGTGAAAAATAAAACTTTGGAAAGGTCTTTACCTGAAGAGCAACATTGTAACAGACTGAAGGTTCTAAATGATTCCTGCACTCAAATATTGACCTTTGACCCTTGACCCCGGTGCATGTTTGAAGGTGTAGAATTCAACAACAAGGGGCTACAGACATGAGACACACTGCTACAGTAAGCTCTTGATTTCAGCTATCATAAATTATTGGCGCCATTGATTATGGTCAAAAATAAAATTCAATCATTTTAAATTTCCATGCAGAGCTGACGGTTAGCTTTCTGTAACACATCGTAAGCTTCTTAGCTAGCTGAAGCACAAGATACAGTACAACTCCCTTGCACTTCAGTGATATTCTGCCACAACTCAGCGTGTATGCATATTCAAAAAGTAACCCAAAGCATTTATATTAAGTTACTGTCTTTGATTAATGAATCGGAAGCAAGTATTCAGTAATGTGTAATGGAATACATATTAAAATGAAACCCTCCCAAACCTGTCCATGATCTCTAAGGATTGTTCAAAGTCATTTGGGCAAAAGTAGGAAATCACTAACTGAGGCAGAGGCACTCGAGGCAGACTGAGGGAAAGTGGGCACACTAAAAACGTTAATTATAATACGTAATCTTCGAACAACTCCTGGAACTGAACGTCATAAATTGATATATGAGTGTAAATAGAGTATCTGAAGGTGGGTTTTTCCTTTAATTAGTGCAGTACAGTCCCGTCTGTCACTCCTCACTGACCTCACCCAGACAAAATAACATCACTCAAGGCGCAAAAACCCCCGGTGCCTCTTCTCTATCTACAAAACAACGACCACCCTCCCCCTCAAGGTTGTGTGTGGTCTCCTCCTCTTTTCCCTCCTCCTCCCTTCTCCGGCTCCTCCACTCAGGGTAGCATTCATCCCTGCTAAGTGACACTGACAAAAGTGGTGGTGGCCAGTCAGCGCTCTGACAGCGGTCAGTTCCCCTCTTATTGATCACACTTGGCCCGCTCTTTGAGTGGGCCAGCCCCGGTGACAAAGGAGCCTGCGTCACCCCCGTCAGAAAGTCAATACTGTGATAAACACCGCCCTTCGCTTGAGCCCCGGTTCACCACTTTAGCAGCCAATTGCCTTGACAGTCATTACCCGACTAGTAAATCACCACAACCAGGATAAAAATAAATAAAGAAACCACTGAATGAATAACTCAACAAAAGAGGTGTGCAAGAGGAAACATGTTGCCCTGTGTGTTTTTACACAGACTCATCCTAAGTGGAAAGTGAGCATATGTTATGGAAAATGAGGCTCTAAAATGTTTTTGGTTTTTTTTCCCCTCCCAATGGCTCTGAAAGTGAGTGTCATTCAAGATGTGGCCTTTACGCACTCATAAAGAACGCATAAAACACACATAGTGCTCTCGTAAAGTGCTCGCAGAGGTGAGATTTATGCACCGGGATCTGGTTTTCCAAATAGAGACCGATGCTGTCTCTAAAATGTTTGTGATTTACGCCGTCAATGTAGTGCTGAATGCCAATGAGATTGCTTAAAATTTGGAGTCTGATTTGAAAAAGCTTAGTGGTTTTAAAATCTTATCCGGAACATGCTATAGGACGCAAAGTCTCCAATGTACCACCTATACTTTTCTTTAAAAATTTGAAGCATTTATTACCCAGGAGTCCCTTTCTACCTTCATTGTCAATTTGAATCCCCCACCAACCAACCCAACAGGCCAGGCTACGTGTGTGCTGTCATGCATACAGTCATTAAATACACCTTTGTTCTTGCAACACCACCGTCTCTCTGATTACAAAGACAAGAAGGCATCGCAGCTCAAAAGTTTCCCAAAATGAGCAAAGATATAAATCTCTGATTTACCAGCGGGAAAATGAGGAAAGAGTCAATTCCCTCTACGGTGGGAGGTGTCACTAAGTTTGCTAATGTGTTTTAAATGCGGCCTGTTACGCACTGTGGATTTCTAAATGTTTGAATTGAACTGCTCACCTGAGACAGAGCCAAGTCATGTAAAATGAATAATTGATGCAGTGTTTGCCTCCTCTCTGACGGGAAACAATGTAGCTTGCGAGATCTTAAAAGGGGGGCCCGGTGAATTCATGTGTTTCAACTTCCTTTCATGCTCTGAAGGAGGTTCAACCTTCAAGCCACAAGACATTCCTTGATTGCCACTGATGTCCAAGTCTTGCTCAGAGGCACCTGAGTCCTGTTGGGACAGAGCACGTTATTGTTGGGATACCTGCATAGTTGCATGATTGGTGTCAAATAAACACAGTGCTGAGCTACAGTGCTAGAGGTCTTTTTACCTGTAATTATGGCATGGCTAGCTTTCCACTGTGGGATGGCTGCCAGCTTGCCTTGGCTTTTATGGGGCTTCTGGTCCTTTCTTGTGGTTGTCATGCTGCAATTAAAACCGTCTCCAATCGCTGGGTGGCAAAAGGCGCTGAGACAGACTCTTGTCTCTCTTTCACACACACACACACACAGACCCACACACACACACACACACATATATGTGCATGAGTATGCATGCACACATATACACATGCAGACATACACACACA
This sequence comes from Holocentrus rufus, assembly GCA_900302615.1. Taxonomy (NCBI): domain Eukaryota; kingdom Metazoa; phylum Chordata; class Actinopteri; order Holocentriformes; family Holocentridae; genus Holocentrus; species Holocentrus rufus. Next base: position 11,753 of record OMLF01011029.1, read on the forward strand.
CAAACACACAGAGGAGCCTCTGGCTGGAGGCGATGGGAAAGCGTATGATATAGGAAAAACATAGTTAATTATGTTTGACAGGTATCTATTAAAGTGCATTCTTAGACCTCAGAGGCCTTCACACATCTAATTGAAATACACACTCAACTGCTGCCCATGAATAATAGAGCTTCCCAGCCAAAAGCCTTGGCTTTTTTTTTTTCTTACCTCGCCAACATCAAGCATCTGTCAGCACAAAAACAAATCACCACTAATCAAATCATCAAAACTATAAACCAAGGTCTTAAACTGGCATTCAGATACTTTTCAATTAGTTATTCAAAGACTCTTTCACTTTTAAGTGGACCAGCACTTGATTCCCTCCTTCACAGAAGCACTGGCTCGCCTGTTTATCACAGACAATAGTCGTGTGATTGTAATCGTTGCACTTTCCTATGATTTTACTAAATAGACAAAGAAAAGATGTTATGATTGCAGTTATACTTGAATCCTGACCTGCAGGCAAAATGTCCACATTCATGAGGGTCTCTATCAGTCTGGTTGGGTTAAAGAGAGTGCATGGCAGGGTGAGCTTTCGATGACAGACCAGAGTTCACTTCTTTGGCATCTACAGTGCTGGATCACATTTGTCTACAGTCTGCAGAACCTCTCTGTCTGCTTTGTGTTTGCCCGGTTTGTCTACCTGGTCTTTCTGTTTGTCTCTCATCCTGCCTGTCTATCTGTCTGACTTTCTATCTGTCTGTGTTTTTCCAGTCTGTCAATGCAGATCAGGTGTTTGATGCAAAATGTGGAAGGCAACGAGACAAATAAGGAGCAGCCCCAACAATTAAAAGGTTAATACCAAACATGGTCTTCATTAGGCAATCTGTGTGTGTGTGTGTGTGTGTTTATTGCAGCATGTGTTTCCCATCT
>OMLF01011031.1:0-16418 GCA_900302615.1 Holocentrus rufus
ACCCACCACATACACACACAAGCCCTTGACAAACACACACACATACTCACACACTTAAGATTTCCCTTTCCTGTCTGCTCTTTTCAGTGTAATCGCAAATTAGTCGGACCTGGCCTGTGCTACATTTTGCAACGATAATGGCTTTGGCTTTGTAGTTTGTCAGCTGCGGTTTGTCTGAGAATCCAGCCTACTCTTGTCTAGAAAATTTCCCGTCACTGACATTTACTAATAGGCTTTGACATATGCCCACTGAGCTATCGTAGGTCCTGGAAATGATAAACAGATCACTTCTTGACAATCTTCATCGTGCTTTGATATATATAAATCACAACTTAAAATAATAATGAAACCTGAGGACATGGCTATAACAGACACACAGATGAACTCTGGCTGTGTAAAACCAGTAACTACACAAATAACCAAACAAGGCATGAAAGAGATGTTAGTTGTTTGTACACGGCTGCAACTTAGTGAGTAATAACTTAATAATAACTTCCAGTGGAGCAGGTCAGGTGAAATTATGGCTATGGCAATCTGGCCTCTAGAGGTCCCTGAGTGACAGGACAAGACCGCCAGAAACAATTTATGGTCTAGACCTTCCACAATTACAGCCATCAACTATTGCCACAATATTCTGCGAAAAATATGAGCTATTTTAACAAGGGTAAAGTAGGGCCAACAGTAGGGCATGTTATTCTGTGCGTGTAGTCATTACGACTGCACTTATGGACTAAAAGCCTTCTTTGAATAAAGGTTTCGTCGCTTGATATGGAAAGTTAAATATTTAGCTCGCAATTTATCAATCTCAGCAAACTGAAAGCAGAACAGTTATGTCACCGGTCCAGGTAAGGTAATAAGGCAATGCATGCTGAAGACAGGGGGAAGGAGATGAGCGGTCAAGCAGAAGCCATCATCGTGCAAACATGCTGCAGGTGTGACAAAGTGACAACATGCAAACATCAAAGCAGCCTAAACTTGGCAGACCATTTGCCAAGGGCTATTTGAAAGCTCACTCCCTTTCGCCATTTGTTGTTCCAAAGCATCCGACCTTACACGAAGAGCCAGATATCATTGGACTTGAGTGTTGTCATCATGTCGTTAAGAAATTGATTGACAGGCTTGGCAGGATGCTAGCCCGGCTGGCTCCGTTGCAGGTAGCTGCCGTAGCATGCTAGCCTGGCCCCGATACGCGCCGTTCTCCCTTGGATGGAGACGGCACGCCAAAGTCCATTAAAACATCTGGCAGTTTGAGGTTGCCTTGCTTATAGGCACTGGAAAATACTGGTATAACACTGTATGTATGGTCATGAGTCCTCTGGTACATTCGGCATAGAGGTGACCCATCAAGCAGTCATTTATTTCAATAAAATGTGAGTTTTTAAAATTGGTTTACACGGCTTACTGCCGCCCACCACAGCATATTGTGGGAGGATAGAATAGTGGAAATAACAGGAGAGCCAATTCTAGAAGTTGAAACTGCATTTATGTAATACCTGCTTAATGTATTGGATTCATACCGAATAAAAGAGTGTGTCTCAATGATTTCTAAAAAGTCGCTGCTAATGTTCAACCTGGTATATACATTTACCTGTAAGCAAGGACAAATTGAAATGCGTGATATTTCAGTGGACATTGGCGTGACGTTCTTCCATAGCAGAAGAGCGGCACGAATCGGGGCTAGCGCTAGCCAGGCTAATTCCATCAGCAGTCTTTAACCTTCAGCTGATAGGAGCTAGTCCGCATATAGTGGCACTCACCACCACACTGCCTCAAGTTGAAAATACAATATGCCACCTCTTCAGACTTTCACCCTCTGACGCCGTGTCCCGAAAGTGTCACTGTGTTGTCCTAAATCCTCTAATCCCGGCACAGCAGGCAGAGACAGGAGGTAGCTGGCTTGGCTGCAAGTTGAGGGACCGCTGTAATGTTGAACGCAAAGCAGATGCGACTCTCAACCTCTGTTTACTCCGCACAGTAGCCTGCCTCCTCAGCCGTCGGCATGCGTCGTAAAATGAAAAATGAACCCCAACCGTGGCTGGCACACGGTTGTGCCTGAATTAAACACGGTGTACCGCTCGACCCAGAGCCACTTTTACCTGTGAAATGCGTCGTTGCGTTGCCGCCTAGTCCCCAGCGCTCATCCCTGCCGCTGCTCTGGACGGACTGAGCCTGGATCTGCTGAGGGAACAGCCCCTCTACACAGCACAGCACTGAGGAAACAGCCCTCTGCTCCTGTGGGGAGGCAGCTGGATGCTGCTTAGCAATAAGGACACTTGACACTCAGCATTTCAATAGAAAGTAATCAAACTCTTAAGCAGAAATGGCCCTGTTTAATGGGGGCAATAAATCTATGCATGGTTGGTTGGTAAATGGCTGGTGGATGACAAACTTGGCAGACTAGATAGATGGATAGATAGATAGAGGGGCATTATCTGCCCTAGAGTCTGTGACCTTCATAAGACAGACAAGCTTTTAAATCTTATACCATATAATTTACTCACATTTGATATCACTATATACCCAGTATTATTTTTATTATTAATGAAGATTTATTTATCATCCGCCTAAAAAGGTGATAAACTCTTCTGCACATCCAGATGTGGGTGAGTCAAGTTTAGGTGGGTTTCCCCTGGAGATTGGTATTATATTTATTGGAATGTGTTCTGAGGACAGCATTGCATGGTTTAGGTTAAGGTTAGGATTAGGGTCACATTGGGGTTAGTGTTAGGTTTGGAGAGTGAGCCTTCAGAACACATTCCAATAAATATAACACAAACCTGTGTTTCCCCTCCACTACATCACTGATTATCTTCAGGCATTATTATAAAGTAAAACCTCTTGAGGAGATCTGTTTAATACAGTGAATGTCTATTTATCTCTTAATTTGTACATGTACAGTATGTGATAACATCATCACTACCAAAAGATATTTACAACAGCTGGACAAAGTTAGGTCTATTTCTTTGTTTTGGCTCTTCTGTAAAGTTTGCTAAAACCATCTTACGCCCCTCTGGCTTCAAGTCCTCCATACGTAGCTGAAAGTTGTTCTCTTTTTCCACCACTTAAAAAGAACAGAGGACCCCCAAAAACCTCCATAATATTGACACAGATGTTGCATATCACTGAATTCCCCTGAAACTAAGGGAGGCTGGCAGGCCTCTGGCAGCCCTAGCCTTTGTATTCCCACAGTGGAAATAATTTCACTGGAGGAGTGTCTAGGATTCACTCATCTTGCCACTGAAATGCATCCCATAATTTATTTGTAATGGCCACTTTGCCTTTTCACAGCTGTTAATGTGTTCCCTCGGCAATAGACCCCCAACAATACCGGGCATGTTTACAGTAAGTCCCCTTAACTTCAAATTACCTACTCGATGCTTATCTCCCTTCCTGTACATTTAGCTATTGTTCCAGCTTGTTGACTTAATATATCCTGTGGCCAGTAGTATGTGGAGGCAAAAACACTCAGAAGAAATTTGTAAAGTGGAAGAGACAGTGGTGTTTTGGTTCCCTGTGGCACTTGCACACAATATGTCCAATAAAATATAGACATTTAGATAGCTGAGGTTATGACTTTTGACTGCATGACATGTTAAGACAGGGGGAAAGTGAGAGAAGCAAGGGGAGCCTGACAAGAACAATGGGAGTGATATGAGATACTGTAACTGCTCTGTAAAATAGTTTGGAAAAGGCATATCATTTAATTTGGCCTGTGACTCACTGGCATCTGCTCAATATCACAGAAGGTCAGCGCTTCCACCGCTCCTTGTGTTCATGGAGTGCGTGCTGCCTGTGCTGCACTGAGCAACCTGGCTGGGGCCTGTTTTCCATTGTGCAATACATATGCAGCTCATATGCAACGCGCTGAAATGTGGTGCAGAGACGGTGATGTCATCACTCCATTTGCCAGTTGAGGTTTTGAGGTTGAGCGTCTCTTAGCTTGGTGGGCTGTGCTGCCCGCTGTGGGCTGGTACAGCTGCCGCACCCCTCCTCTGATCTCTGGTCTACACCCTGATTCGGTAGGTGTAGAGGATTTCAGGGGATAACTTCTGATCCTCTATTCACCGAGCAATACCAGCGCCGAAGAAAAGTCCAATCTGAATTCATGAATCTTAAGTGAGACACAATATATAGTGCAGGAGCTGGATTTTGTATAGAGCAGGAAATTAGAAAAGCTGAGGCTGGGCAATTTCATATCTGGAGATAAAGCCTTTTTTTGCATATAATAAAACTACACTTAATGTACAAAGTATCAGGGACATCCTACTGATACTAGGTTGCACCCCCTTTTTGCACAATCTACATCTCAATTGACAGCTTAAAGACCCTTCTATATCTCGTCCTCTTTTCTTCACGTACATCCCCTCCTTTGTGATTGGTATAAGGGGAATCAATAGGGGACAATGGCTTTTACCTGGATTCACCTCATCAAGTTCCCTCTGATAAGGCCAGTGTGAAAAGAGGCTTGCTACAGTAGCTTTAAATAGAATAGCAGGTAATGGGCTTTGGAAGGCTGTAATTGTAGCAATCCTAATATAGATGGTGCGGCCACTTTCTCGAGCTTGGCATTGGCCAGACAGATTGCCATCAGGGGGTTACAGTGCCACCTGGCAAACACGGCCCTTTCTGTGATCTGCCTAATTTATGGCCGCCGGTCATCCAAGAGTTGGCCAGAAGGGACTTTTAAGTTCTCTTTTGTTAAATAACTACGATGATTTAACTTATCTTCTTGGCAGCAGAAAATGAAACTTGCCAGACCATTTGAAAGCTACATGGGTGGTGAAACATTTTCCATACAAAATACCAAAGAATGTGTTTTGCTGGTTATAGTCTACCTTAACTAACTCATTACAAAAGTTGGACACATTTTCATACAGAAAGAATGTGCTAAACTTGGCTCGGCTATAATAACTGTGCATTTGCGGCCTTCATGGACCAAAATTGTCCATTTCCCATCAGAATCCATCTCCAGGCCTATAATTATGACTATTTCAGGAACGCCAGACTATCCAGTGGCCACTGCATCCTCTGAATCTATCTCATTGAACCACAGGAGCTGCCCTAAACCCAAACAATTGCACCACAGTGTAACGCTAACACAAAACTGTTGCTGTGTTACATTCCTCTATCCATCACAATTGCCTCGAACAAAAATGCAAACCAACTGCATGAAACCATTGTCAACATTTGGGGTATTGTCGGTCAGTGATTAGGGACATGTGCTGCTTGTTTATTTATGAGTAACAGAGTTGTCTTTTGTCCGTAGCAAAATGAATACGAAGTGCATTTGAGAACAAAATCTGTTACTCACCCATCACATGTTAAGAGGTGATTGCTTTTTGGTGATATGAATACGCTCTGCGGAGGAGTGAGGTCACCGCATCATATCCCAACTCTGGTTATCTAATCTACTCAGTTTCTTCCTCCGGAAAGCTTCTATTTTTCTAGGCCGTCATTTCACAGCAACTGGTCAGCAACTAGCTAAAGAGGCAGAGAGAAATTTGAAAAAAAACAATAAAGTGACGTTGTGATTCTCCAGAACAATAAAAAAAACACACACACACTGTCACACGCTCACACACGTGCACAGAATCCCCCTGAATGTGATTTTCAGACCTCTTCCCTCGTAACATGGCTGTGATCAAACCGGCTCCACACCAACAAAGCAAATCCCTAAACGGCTGGGTTTTGACGGAGTAAAGTGCCTACTGTAACACATGACAGATGTGGAGAGGGCCTGTCTGTATGAGGTCTGAGCCTCCCTGGCGGTATCACACCACCCAGAGGCATCTGCTCAGGAGATCTGAAGGGCCGACCGGGGCTTTCTCTTTTTTTGTTTTGGTCCGTCTGTGGATTCTGGTTATTGCTCTAAGGTAAGAGATCTGCGGGGAAGAGGGCACAGAGGCCACTCTCAACACATGAGGATCATGTAAAGCCGCCTCACCTCTGAACCGATGGTGTGAACAGCTGCCCAATGTTGATGCAGAGATTGACTTTGATCCACCTTGATCCGGATCCGAGCGGACAACCACATTCATGTTGTGTAGGAGTTGCTTTTGTAAATACCGTGTTGCGCACTGCTGCATTTTCTTCTTTCTACCTGCCATGTTTAAAGGAAAATTCCACCCTTTTTATACTGTTATTCATCATCAACCTGTGACGTTCTGTGCATTCTAGGAGTTCATGTGTGAGTGTTTAAATGTAGCTTTTTTGTTGACCAACTTTGCCGTGTGTTCTTCTACTCAAGTTGGTGATTTACTACAGTTTCCACCGTGTCGTTCAACAAACCCCTGCAAATGGACATGAAGTGGCTGCATTCAGCTGTGGGTTACAGGTGTAGGTGGAGAGAGCAATGGCGATAGCAGAACGAGAGTTTTTCCACTTGAGAGGAGGTGAGAGTCGTCCCACTTGCTCAAAAAGCAGCATGTCTTGTGGCTGCATTGCATTCTGGTCTATTGGGACAACTGATGGTGGGGGAATCAGTATCTCTACCTCTTCTATGATAGATTTCTTCTTGTGTGATTGTTGAACCTTGGTGAAAAATGGTGAGTCCAGAAAGAAGCAGCTGTTCTTTGTCGCTGACCAAAGTCGGCCATTTACCATTGATGACAAACTCCAGTGTAGCTGCAATATCATGACATGATGTCACATCTTCGAAGGGATATGACCATTTAACCATTTAAAAAAAACACTCCACCAAAGAACAAAATCGGCCCAGAAATGCAAAGTATATCACCAGTGATGTTTTTTTTTTTACAATGCTCAAGTATTTGAGTGATTTTTCCTCTGCATGGCCATAATTTTTAACATGTAATAAATTCAACCAGGCTGGCTCTGTGGCAATGAAAGGAATGTACAGAGCAGTTTGGAAAAAGAGAGACTGCAGTGCGCCGAGGAAACAGTACGCATCAATACAACCCTCGTAGTTAATTGCTTGTTTCAGAGGATCTGAGATATTTAGCCAAGAACTACAAAACAGTAAGCCATCTGGCTGTGGACCTCATCAGCTTCTCTTTCTTTGCTTTGCTAAGACCTTGTTTAATCTGGTTTAAGCTTATAGTGTTTAAAAGTGGTGAAATAATTGGTGGGAGTGGAACCAATGAGGTAATGATATACCCATTTTCTGCTCGTTCCGATTGGTGAATGAAAATAAGCCTTTCCTTATTTTGCTGTTGCCCGCCTGGGATCTCCCAAAGAACCCTGCAAGGTCACTGGACCCCACTAGGAGAACACTTCACAAATTTCCTTTTTATATTTAAGGCATTTCACTGGCAAGAGTCCACTGGGACTTTCAGTGAGCGAATGGGGAGGGAGCAGCGTCTTGCTCAAGGACACAACCAGATGGACTCATTGGCTGTTGCAGGAATCAAACCTGTGACTCTCCTCTTACAAGATGGTCTCTCTAACAACCAGGCCTCCCTGCCACTGCAAGAAATACTGGTTTATTTTACCACCTAGCCTAATTTCTTATTCATTCATCTTTCTGTGCACCTGCAAAGTGTAGCAGCTACACATGACCTTGATTGCATACAGGTCATATTTTGGAAATAATCCCGGGTAGCAAAGTATATCTTTAATCATCTGAATTTGATAAGATATTGATGCTTTAAGAGGGTGGGAGATGAGGTGCCCATGGGTGGGACATTTGACCTCTGTTTGGTATATGAGTCATGCAGATAAGTGCTTTCATGCAGACAGCATAGCTAATTTGATGTGTCCATATCAGGGCTGCTCATGCCAGAGATGACATCAGTACACTTCAGAGAGAAGCGACGCATGAGAATGGCCGTGTGACCAATGCCCGTCCTCTTCTGCGCTTTTACAGATGAAGAATTATGGGTAATAGCAGAGTTATGGGGATCCGATTCACATCAGCTGCCTGCAGCCGTGATACTGAATCTCTCTGCACAAAACACTCCCTCTTAAATCATCATGTTTGATTTATATCGCCACACATATCATTTGGATGACAGATCTGCTCCGAGCATGTGTGTTCAGATGGATCACCCCCGCGGAAAATGCTTGCCAGACTTGATAGGCAACTCGGTGAATCACTGCGCGTGTGTTTTGCCATCCCAGTGTCTTGTTTGCACTCCTCCTTGCTTCTCGAAGTATCGCCGGGCTGTTATATGGCAAAACACACATTCCCAGCAAAGTACACACGGTCCAAGGAGTGAAGGCTGTCCCCAGTTTCTCCTGGGATTTGATTTAGTGCTCCAGACAGACAAACACCAAATGATCCAGACAGGGGAAAGAGAGGGAACAAGGAATAAGGGGGAAAATAGAAGGGGAAAAAATACAGGCTTATGGTACGGATGGCCAAAAGTTTTATATGATGTGTAATTACACCACAACTAATTGCTAGTCTGCATTGACAATGCAAAGAAAGTACCCTATTTCAGGGCTATTTTGGGATGAAGAGAAAAGCAAGACAAGGTGATGGACTGAGACCTGCAAGAGCAACCGAACCATTAAGGGCTCAAGGAGAACTAATGGTTTGTGTGCTGGGAGGATGACGCAAGCCTTGCCCCAACCAGTACCAGGCACCCATCACTACCCATCAACCCTCCGGCTCACCCCCAACCCCCCTATCCACCCCTCACAGGGGGGGGTGATGATGAGCATGCTGGGGCACTGACATGGGATGAGATAACTCACATCTGGAGACACAACAGGGCGTCCGTTCAGCATTCACTGGAGACACTGAGGCACTGGTGAGAAGGACAAAAAGCCTCGAGCAAGCCAATCCGCCAAGCTGACACTCGTTCGGAGTCAGGCACAAAAGAACAAGAGGATGCAATATGAAAACATTATTTTTCCAGTGGCTGCTACACTCCAAGAAGTCATTGTTATACCAGAGGAAAATTCTCCACGTGATTCCACCACACTGGGCTCTCCTCACTCAGTGTTCGATAGGCAAGCGAGTAGCTGCAGCTCAGCCAACAGAGGCAGAGAGGAACAGTGAAACTGACCAAAACCACAGGATTGCAGAATGTCTATAAAGGCCTTCCTATCAAAACTAAAACAGACATGATAACATGTTTGTTGAAGTGGAAACCTGCAACGTTTTCGTGCCGCTCGCTTTTTACAGATGGAAGATATGCTGATGTAATGAATTATTCCCAAGTCCAATGCCGAAGGGTTTCCATATCAATCGCTCACACACTTCAGCACGCACACACACACACACACACACAGAGACATAAACATGCTTACAGACACCAGTCCTTCCCAGAAGAGACATTAGAAGCATTATTCGCTCTATGGGGGTTGAGGGTGTGAGAGATGGATGAGTGACAAAGGTTGTAATGGTATGCACACTCACACACACACACACACACACACACACAAACAGAGAGAGAGAACATGGTTGGGATTCCTCAGCAGGTTCCCTCCTCATCTTCTGACATGTTACTCAGGGATAAGGAACTCTTTTCCTGCACCCTGAGGAGCACTCACAGCGGTCACTGTTAGCTTTTCGCGGAATCCTTCCAGTGACTAATTATAGTGTCAGCCTATCTGCACCCAGTCCTACACCCAGTTGTTCCACAAGCACCCTCCCTGGCCCTCGCGCTCATGTCTAGCAAGGAAACTCTACTATTTCCAGATGCTACAAAGCAAGGCGAAACTCTCCCTCTCATAATGAATGTTTTCTGTACAGTAAGTGGAGGAATGGAGCGCGACACAGACAAAGGCATGAAAAGCACTTCCTATTACAGAATATAAGTCCCTCTGCACAAGCAGCTTGCCTGTGTGACCTGCTGAGAGCGATATTATTTGGAATGTATCGCCGGCAAATTTTACATGACCCGATAGAGAAATCAAAAAGCTCGAGAGAGAGAGAGAGAGAGAGAGGCAAAGAGGAAAAGGGCCAGAGAGAGAAACGGAGTTAGAGAGAGAAATGAGCAGAAAGACAAAGAGAGAGATGGAGAGGTACTGCTTGGGGAGGGAGTGAGTGGGAGAGGTGCGGCGTGAGTGTGTCAAAACAAAACCACCCAGCTTTTTCAAGCTCAATTGAACATTAAATCACTTTAGGCAAGGGAAATATGACACAGTGTTATTTTTGTTGAGCTACAATGCAAGTGCTCTCGAGAGGTAAAGACGGAGGGGTATAGAAGTCGAGCCAAGAGGATTAAAAGCGTTTGTTGTTTTTCAGCATGTTGATCTTGAGTGGAATCTAACCTCTCCGGCCATGCATGTTGTTTTGTGCTACGGCGGAGGTCTGCGGTGAGGAGGATCTCAGGGGTGAAGTTAAAGGCACACTCCGCAACTCTCCAGGGCCGTCCCTGCCTCATTATTTTTTGCGACGGTGCTGCCTGCCGTTCGGATGGCGCTGGAGAGAGTGTCGTCTGTGTCAAATTCATAATTCATGTGTCTGGCTGACGGTGCCTTTCCAGCAGTTTGTGTACGTGTAAACAATGCGAAGAGGGACAGCAGGAAGCTCGGGGTCTAAATATGGATGCTTCATTGTGCTGCGTGCCCCACCCAATTAAGTCTGTTTCCAATCAACAACATGTTAGACCTCCTACAGCGCACACACAAGCACACATGCACACATGCACAGAGCGCCCGACACGTACCACTGGCTTTGATGACGTCAAACTGTAATTCATTTATTAACATTATCAGCCGCTGCCTATAGTTCACTGCGAGTCCATGGGACCGGGGCTGGAGGCAGCACACAGGGTCAAACGCAGTACAAAGCCACTGAATCATTTTTCCAGAGTTTGCTCAGGGCCATAACACCAAGGCCAACTACATACAGATGTAGCCTCACTTTTGAATTACTGCTGTGTTATTGCCCCACCCTCAAGGTGCATGTTCTCTTTTCAGCTTTCTGAAGGTGTGCTGAATAATCTAGGAGCTAGTTAACTGGGAAATTTGTGTTAAAATATGCCTTTTCAGGTCTAGTTTTAGAACAAGTGGCACTCGAGCTATCTAGCGCCCTTGCTACAATTACCATATCCATATATTAAACAGAGCCAGTTATGCAAATGAGGACATTAATCAAGCTGATTATTGTATTAATTAGCAAATATTTCTGTCAACATACTTCCTTGCATTAACACATGGGTGGTATTAATATGTACTCCCAATCTTAAAGGATTAAGGAGGTATGGTCATTTCAAGAGAAACATATCCTCATTATAATGCATATTGATGCAGCAAGGTGCTCCAAATTCTAAGTAGACCATCTTCTCTACATGGGAAACCTGCAGTCTAAGTGAGAACTTTCTATGATATTTTGTTGTTGAGATGCCACTGTGACGACATAGGGCTTTTTCACACGCTTACTTAAGTGTGTGAAAAGGGCTATTGTTAGTCCCAGGCTAAGGACAGCCAGGGGGGTTACTTATCCTGTGGCCACACAAGCATTGCCTGGGGTTAAAGACTAACATAGATTCACACCCTGAAGCCCTGGGCTAATGTCTGCTCCCTAAAATCTATATGTGACCAATGTTTACGTTCTTCATCACATTGTTACCACCGGCCCCTTTTAATACTGCCGCTGTGTTCGGGGATATTTCTGGAGTTAGCCTCGAAACATTGGTGCTCACACTGCCCTAGAGCAGGGTGAACTGGCTCAGGGTAAGGACAGTGTGAATGAGGCTATAACATCCTGCATACCATGTACCATGAATGCAGCAGAATCCATTCGTATCAGTCAGACCCGCTCATATCAGCTCAATCTATTGTTTCTTAAATGTCAATAAAAACAAAGAGCAAGCTGATAACACGCTCCAGATTAATAAGTTGGGGGTTTGGTATGTTGTCTTTTAGTTCACCTCAGCACTGGTACTTGTGGTGCTTCTTCACTTCCTCAGTGCATGTGTTTTTCTAGGCAGTCTGGGATTTGAGTTGGCGACCTTCTGGTCACAAGCGACTGACGTGTATGCTTGTGAAACCACGACTGCAGCAGTGCAGGTTAAGAGGCTGGTCATGTTGCTGGGTAGAGCTGGGGCTGCCTGGCATGGCTGGTTTTTGCTCTGAGGTTTGGATCCACACAACCTGTGATCAGTAGCCAGCAAGCAGCCAGCCACCTCCGCCACCTCCCTCTTCCTCTGTCAACAGCCGTAATCTGCAGTCCAGCTGCAGCTCAGGGACAGAGGTGGGAGTCAGGGACAAGGAGGGGGAATGAAGCCTCAACGTGCACTGACCAAAGGGAGATGGGATAATGTATGATATGGCTTGTTCTTCACCAAACGTTCATTTTCAGTATCTTCTTCTGTCTTCCTCCTCCTCCTCTACTTCAAGTTCTGCCCTTGCTTCTTCTTTGAGAATCAAAGCTTTAACAAACACAAAGCCAAGAATTATCGCATAAAGGCCACAGACCATTGGCTCAGTTTCTGCAGTGCCTGGTTTACAGTAGGCTCCAGTGCCATAACAGGAAAAGAAAAGACCTACATAAGCATCAGGGTGCTTCCCCACATGCAATACATTACAACATTCCACTTCTGCCTGCCCTTTTTCCCCATCAGAGAAAGCCCCGTAAGCTCTGACTAGACTATACCATAAAATGTGAGGCAGGCAGGACCACCAACGTAGCGAGGAACCTTTGTAAGGCTCGTTTAGTGGTCGGTTTCCACCCAACCGCCCACCCCCCGTTTAGTGGGTATTCCAGGGTTTACTGTCCGGCGGTGCACCGGCCTTGCTGATATCTGTGGAAATGGACAACCATGAAAGTGTTGATCCATGTGGGCCAGTGTAGAGGTCAACTGCAAGGTTGATTTTTGATCCCTCTGCATCCTAATGAATAATTTGCCGGTGTTTATTTTTGTAGAGCAGTACTGCTCACACACAGCTGCAGTTTAATCAGTGGATTACAAGAAAAAGATTTTAACACCAGTAAAAACATGTTATTGGAACCTGGCACCGCCTGGTCCATTTTGTTGTTTGGTGGTGTATTTTTCTCATTCCTACGGATAACTAGCCAAATGTAGAGACTGTGACATCATGTTGAGATGTTTCCAACGCAGCTCAAATGAAGTTTGATAGCAGATTTTTGAGCGATCCAAAATATCAGCAGTAAACATCTGGATTTGATGTCAGAGCGAGGGCTTCAGCACTCTGCAAATAATACAGGGAGAAATCCACTGTGCAAGAGGCAGAGGCGCCGGTTCCTCCACCGACAGTAGCCTCGATAGACCAGAATGCAATGCAGCCAGGAGACGTGTTGCGCTTTCAGTAAAAGGGACAACTCTCTTTTCTCGACAGGAAAAAAACTCTCACTCTCTTGCTGTCAGTATTGCCATCTCTATTGGTAATGCTCTCTTCATGTATATGTATAATCCGCAGCTGAATACAACAAGCCTGTTCTCTGGGGGTAGTTGAAAGGAATTCTGGGAAGTGTGTGGAATTGAAGTTGACAAGGCAGGTGGAGGACAGTGGGTACAAAAAAAATATCAACACTAAATCATAAAACTCTTGGAATGACTTGAACATCATGTACCAATGATATATCACAATGGAGGAGTATCTAAAGGTTGATTTTTCCTTGAAGGAAGGCGCTAGCTGCAGTGTCCTCTCCCTCTCTCTCCCCCTCTCTCTCCCTTCCGCCCTCTCTGTATCTCACACACTGTGTCAGCGGGTTCAGTCTCAGCATCCACACGTCAAAACCGGCCCTTCATTTCAGGACAAACTGTGATTCTTGACTGTGTTTGTGGCGTCCTCGCTCGCTCTGGACAGCGTCTCTGGTGGGAGACACACCCATCCCCTCTCAGCGGGATCCCAGCCAGTGGTGATCCACATTCCGGGAGATAACAGCATGGGAAAACCGATAGCACGTCTTTGAGATCGCATTCCAAAACAAACCTGATAACAAACTCTAAATATAAGACATCAAGACAGCATGATTCCATCAATAAGTGTTTTGGGTTTGGGCACGGCACTGACAGCAACACAAAACAGTACAGTATCATATGGCATCCATCATAATTATGATATGAACTTTAAGTTTACATCCCGCACGCTAATTGTTTATAGAGCAAAGACATTCCATTTGTCATGTCGGTTTAATAGGCTACCATGTAGGTCGGGGGAGGGGGTGTGTTTTTTTGGGCTGACATGGTAATCACCTTTCTTGGAATACACCTCCACTCATTACTCATGTACAAACTGAGTGATAGCTTCAGGAGTTCGTGCTAAGTGCCAAGTCCAAGTTGGCAACAGCATACCATAGCCGGCGGCTGAATAACAACAACAACAAAAAAAAAAGTATTTCCCTAAACAATGTAATAGTCCCTAGCAAGCTCTCTATCTCTTTGCAAGCCGTCCACAACAAACATGCTGTTGGTGTTCCATATTTGGGGGGAAAACAAGATCAGCTGTGATCAGGAGCTCCTCCAAGTTATGAAATGAAGGGAGTTTGTTGTCCCAGAGGTGGAGAAGAAATTATACTAATAAATTGCTCTGGGACAAACAGAACGGAGTCATGTCTCGCGTGTTGCTGCTCATGCATTCTGAAGCAAACTGTAAAAGTCTGTCTCGGGGTAGCAATCCGAAGTGAAATGTTTGGTCTGGTCCAAAAGTATGCTGTCGCTCCGCCACACCGTGTCTTTATCTGTCTAACTAGAGCAGCCAGTGGGTCTTTATCTTCTGAATAGGGCTCTGTTGTGTCCCGGTGGGGGTCGGATGGAGGCAGCCGGAGCAGGTCAAACATTAGTGAAGGTGGAGGTCAGGGGTTAATCTTAGGGGGCCGGGCGGTCACTTTCATGGGTCAGCGCTCAGAGACTGTCCAGGCCTCGGAGGGGCGGGACAGGGGGGGTCACTCGTTTGCGTGCTTGAGCAATGGCACATATTACGCTAATCTGGGCATTAGGAAAACAAACAAACAGGTCCTCTGGAGAGAAATCCTCCTTTTGTACATCTCGTGTTCTACACGGAAATGAAACGAGATTTCGGGGAGAGTCTTCCCCGGCGCAGATAAGAGAAAAATAAACGGACGCGGACTCAGCTTTCAGAGCTCGTTGGCAGTAGACTATACTGTTCCTCAGCTTTCATCGCCAACCGCCAGTTGAAAAGACCATGATTACATGTATGTTAGCTAAATGCAGAGAGTGACATGGAAGGATATGATTAAGATGTGATTACGCAGAGCAGGTATGCAAACACGGCAACTTCGGCACACGCACACACACACACACACGCAGCAGCCCAGCCTCCACACACACCCACCCTCCTCGGCTAGTCTGAGTCTACAGATTGCTCACACATGCTCCTGGCTCCTGGCTGCCTGCCACCCGCCTCTCTCTCTCGACCCAGCACAGGAAGCCCAGCAGGCAGGCGAGCGGAGCAGTGCGGTGAGGGGTCTGGTGAGACAAGCAGAGCATGTATCAGCAGGCCTGGTCTGGCCCAAACCAGTGAAGTTCACGCTGGGTAACTCCGGCCTCCAAAGACAACAAAGGTCCAATCTGCATCACTTACTGCCGGGCCGCTTGAACTGTAGACCGGGGCCTAAAATGGGTCACAGGGTAGATTCTGGTTCATCGCCACATGGCAAGAACAATGGTTCAGTGAGCCCGGGTCCCATGATAAGACTAAATATCTCATATGGGCAGAATAAGTTTTGGAAGTGCCCATTCATAGTGGACTGTGTTAGTCTGAGTCGCTCTTAGGACTGAATCCGGACATTTCTGCTGTGTCTCCCTCACTTTTTCCTACTTTTTAAACATTACTGTGCATCCTGCTTTCAAGGAAAAAATGCCACGCTTTTTTATGTGGTGAGACAAAGTCAACAGTCCCTTATTATCCTTGAGTAGCTACCGCTTTATTTACACAACTGGTCAACTGTCAGGTGATGAGAAAGTAAGATAAAAAAATATTATGTGATATATGGTTAAATCGAGCGGTTTTGTGGATGAAATTGGTCAAATTTACAATAAATATGATGCAAAGCTAAAGTACTGCTTTCAACTACCAGGGCCTACTTTCTCCGTCTTCATAGGAAGTGAATGTGGGAGGCGATAGGCAGCACTGTATAGCTAAAAAGTAACGGCTGTTTAAAAAATAAAAATATATATCAGCTATATAGATATAATCTATACAGATATAAAAAAATACAAAAAACTTATATTAAGAGGTCAGTCTTTTACCTGGATAATGCTAGTTGTCTACTATTGGTCAACACAATGAATAATAAAATGTTATCAAGGAATATTACAGCAATTGAATTACTAGGGGGGACATATGGATGATGTGATCACCATTTGAAACTAGAGTAGAAAGAGAGCAGGTTTCACACCAGAAACACTGGCAGCCACTGTGGTGTCAGCCCACTGCACTTCCTCCTCCTCCGTCCGTCCTCCGTCCTCCAGTGACGTCCGATGCGGTTATTGATATTGACTGTGGAGCGGCAAGAAGGCAGTGTCACCTCCTTGTGTCTGAGTTCAGGGAGAGGACAGGCTCGCCGGCCCAGCCGC
>OMLF01011033.1:0-10929 GCA_900302615.1 Holocentrus rufus
GATGCATTCCAATGCCCTGACATCACAGCCGTGCCGCGAGTCAGCAATTTTGGCTTCTAACATTACACTGGGAAAAAAATGGCTTTGGCTCGAAAAATCACTTTCAGGATGGGACGGGACGAGAGAGAGAGAGAGAGAGAGAGAGAGAGAAGAAGGGGAATAGGGAAAAGACAGATGGACAGAACAGAAGCAGAAGGTAGACAGAAACTATCCAAGAACTGTTTCTGTCTAGTTTCTGTTTTTATTTATTTATTTATTTATTTATTTATTTATTTATTAATTCATGTGTTTTTTTTGAGAGCTCATACAGGTGGGTTGGCTCACAGGGGAACATGAGTGTGTGTATTTGTCCCTGGACATCTTAAAAATGTCTCAGCTCCTGAAATTCTCCTGAAATTCTCAGTCAGTGCTGAGGAACATTCATGCTATTGGGCAGAATGAAACCATGTAATTAACATATATCAACACTGAGACCTTTAAATGACTCATTCCTAAACATTATTAACATTATTGACATCAGCATGTGCAACATTAACACTGAGTGTGTTTGAAGAACATTACTCATGATTTAGTGAACGGTTTCATTTAATTTCATTTAACAATCAGATTCCAACCAAAGAATGCGGTTGCCATTTAACGCCACTGAATGCATGTATGTAACCATATAGTTGGTCTCATATATCAGTGAGGTTTGACAGCTTTTATTTCATGCGTCATGCATGCTCTCAGAGCACTGCTGAACACACAGAGTGCATTCATCTGATGTCAGCTGAAAAGCCTTTATTTTGAATCATTTTGAATTCATTATCCTATTTACACATGGTCACTTATGCATTTTTTGAGAATAAACCAATATCTCTTGTGTGGGACATTTCCACTCAATGCTGCGACGAAAAAACAGTAGGGGAAACAGGAAAACAGTTTCGGTACAAGTTTTTTTTTTTTTTTTTTCCCACATGACAGCAGTTATTAGCATCAACCTGCGCTTGACACCTCGCATTTCAGGTTCTATGACCTTGAACCGCTCCTTGCACAGTATGGAATTTCATACTGATTACAAGTGATGACACCTTATTGGGAAAGCCACTCTGGAGCCCATGCAAATTATATCATGTGTTCCTATAAAGGCAGTCACGTGTATATTACTTGCTATACAAGATTATCTGGGTGGGTTCATTAAGAAAGTGTTGCCCATCCATCTCAATGTGAAGTACTGCTGATGTGCCCTTGAACAAGGCACTTGACCCCCACCTGCTGCAGTGCTCAGCGTTCACACAGTGTCATGACTCCCATCTGTGCCCATCTGACGTCCTAATAAGCTTTCTGTTATAAGCATTCTCTGAGTTCAACGTAATCCAAGTCTTGGCTCTCCGACATGAGGCATTTTCTGGAAGTGGTGTATCTTCAGCAAAGGTTCCGTGGTTTGGAATATAATGAAAATACAAATGGAGAATCAAGACTTGGACTGCGCTGCACAAAGAGAATTTGAAACGGACGTTTTCACATCAATTTCCTGCTGTTGATTGTCGAAGCCTCTGATCAACCCCATACAAACAGAAGTGGCTACAGCTTTTGGAAACTTTGTTCTCTGCATGCGACTAAAACTTTTTCATTGGACATTCAAGAGAATTCAGGGTGAGTGAAGGATAACAAAATATATAGTTTTTGGATGAAGTGCTCCTTTCATCAGCATTTTGTGCAAATGCTAATGAAAGCGTCCAAGTTTTCAAGATGCTTTTGTTTTTCCAGCCAACGGAAGACACTATTAAAACTATGATTTGCCTCTTGTCCCTGCAGATAAATGGCACTGTCATGACTTTAACCCCTGTTAAATGGAGAGTGGTGAGAAAGAAGCCAGAAAAAAAGGGAAGCTCGGACCGAAGTATGCTGAGCAACCAGGATTCTCCAGTGTTTGAAAGGATGGTTCCTCCTTGTTGCTGTTTGCTTCGGCAGTTGTCCCTTGGCTGACATGGTATTACTTTTTTTTTTTTTTCTTGCCACCATAAGTCATAAAGTTCTGGTCAGCTGTGATGCTGGCCTGCCAGACAACAGCATTGAGCACTAGGATGAATCAGAGAGAGAGAGAGAGAGAGAGTCAGCGGTTGACCTGAAATGCACAGCGTCATGAATAGATGTTATGTGTCTTCTGTGACACCCTGGCACCCCATAATGTGAAATATTGTTTGAAAATATTGTTTTCCCTCGGTGGCGTTTAATTGTCCCTTGGCCGATTTGCTTGTTCCCTTTTTCATTACTGGCATTCTGGTTCCCACCACTAATTAGGAATGGGTTTTAAGTGCCGTTGACTGTAATGCGGGATCAGAACACACCCAGCCATTATAAAAAGCCCAGGGACCCATAATGTGGTGTGGGCCAGGCCACTGAAACCATGGGGTGGAGGGGAAAGAAGAGAGGGAAGGGCGAGTAGCAGTTTCTCTCAGTTGCTCTTTCAATTGTTGGTTGTCCCCTTTCCCGCCTTTGGCTTTTCATAAGAGTTTGGTCTCTCCACTTCTTAAAATTGCATTCTGTTTGTTTCCTCATCTCTCTTTGCATCTCCTTCTTTCCTCTCTCTCTCTCTCTCTCTCTCTCTCTCTCTGTCACTCCCTCCCACACTCTCTTGCCACCATAAGACCTAATATGAACTTCTGACAGGAGTTGAGGTCTTTGTTTTATTGCCAGTGTTACTGTGAATGCCCTCATAAATCTAATGCTGTAATGCCTTTGAAACGCCTTTTAGGCCTTGCAATTAAGCACACACATGCGTGCACACATACACATGCATGCACACACATACACACACACATACACATGCACACACCCTCTGTCTTTTCCACTCTCTCACTTTCTCTCACTTTCTGTCTATCTCTCACTTTCTGACTTTTCTCACACACGCACACGCACACACACACACACAGATGTGAAGTGAGAGAACCAGGGCTTTGAGGTTGTTTGTGCTCGCATAAGACACAGCAGCTCCAGTGTTTGTTTGCAATTTCCACTGGCGCTGGTCCACTCCACCAAACCCATGGGAATTTGTGGATCAGCATCTTCTCAAAAAGCTCCTGGGCGTCAAAGTGTAAGACCGAGCGCAGAGAGGGTGCAATGAGTGCAGCGAGGTTGTTATTATTATGTGGTGTTTCTGGCGTATTGTTCCATGTACCATAGTTTATAGAGGAGGGTGACATGAAAGGAAAGAGCGCGAGAGGAGTAACGACAAAGTTGAAAAGCCAGGGAGAGACTCAAAAGCAGAACACATTCACATTTACAGAACATTTAAGTTAAACTTGGTATGTTTGAGTTTGTTTTATGACATTTTGTGAATGTCTGTGTAGTTCTTACTGGCCTTTTGCCACGATTACCTGACATATTAACACACTCCATTTCTCTTGCTGCTGTTTTCTACCATTACTTGAGTCCACCCTGTTCTAACATTTTCTGAAGCCTAATTTGGGGTGCTGCATGGATCAGTGGGCTAAGGAGAAAACCATGTGTTCGCTGAGTCATGGTTTTGAACCCGACTCATAACCTCAATCTGGCTTCTCACATATCGTTCCCACACTCTCTCCCCTGAATTTGCTTTCCTTTTTATGCAATCAAGTAAAGCAGAAATGTTAAAAAAAAAGACAGTGTAAGGCTGATTCAATATATGTACAGTAAGCACGGCAGTGAGCATGTGTTGACGTTTTGAGCACGTCATTGCAAACCGAGCTCTGCCTTGCTCAATATGCATTGACAGTCCTTTAAGTGTGTTTTATCAAGTCAAATAAAAAGTAATCCCCAACACAGGCTGCATATGTAACGGCTTCTCAGTCATCTCCATGCATGTCACAATGCCGAGTGGGTTTACATGCACATTAATATTGCAATAATAAGAGTTTAATGTCGCAGCAAAAGCCATATCTGAGCTACACGTCCCATTTATTAAAGCAGAAACCAGATTGCAGTAGCAGTTCTATGCCAATATGAGCCACAGTACTTACTGTACACATGTCATATGTTTGCTGTTGGGTTTGGCTGTCTGTAAGAGTGTAATTTCCACTCTAATATTGGAAATATGGTCTACAGAGATATTTGTGATCAGGATATAGAGCTTTATAAATACCTCATTTGACCTTAGCTGGGACATGACCTGGTATATGGAATAATGATACATTTTCAAATATACATGTAGCGTTTTTCAAAACAGTGTCACAGTTTGATTTAGACATAATCATAGACCAACCAGAAGTCATTCATTAGAGTGCAGATCTCCACCAAGGTCACAGCTGGATGTTACAGCCTTGTTTGTGCTGAGCAACACCCCCTTTAGGCAATGTTGTTGTCATGGGACAAGCTGCTCTCGACCAATCAGTGGGGAAAGTTGGTCAGAGCCAACGTGACTCATGACCAACCTCCCTGCTAGGTGTCATGATGTTGTGTGTACATGTTGAGGAACTAGGGTCTTTTTTGTACTGAGCCCCGACCCTGTGAGGCAGTGCTGTTGTCACAGGACACGCCCCTTTTAGCCAATCTGAGGGGAAAGTTAATCAGTGCTGCCTTGATCCATTACCAACCTCACCGCCAAGTTTAGCGATGCTAAGTAAGTGCATTTGGAAACTACAACCTTGTTTTTGCCGCCTATTGCTATGCCCCCTTGAGGCCAAGAGACAGAATCACCATGACATTTCTTTTACAACAACAGTGACTTCCTGGTAGAAAAGTTTTAATTATGGAGGTTTGTGAAATCAGCAAATTTTATTATTTCTATGGCCATTTTCAGCCATAACTGCAAGGTTCAAAGTTAAACAGTTAAACAAGGTGGTCCGATCAATCTGACATCTCTGCTGTGATTATTTGAGGTTCTGTATTGCTTAGCTATCATATTTGGTATCTGAAAAGTTTGTCTTCTCCCTTTTCGTCCTACATCAGACGCTGAATCCAAAGCTGTTTTTGAGCAAGTTTGCAGTTTTCATGTGGAAATCTGAAAAATCCAACCCATTTTCCACTCATTACCGTTACCTTACACCCCCAAACACAACAAAATGTAACCATTTTCTCTTGATTTGAAAATATATCTCAGTTGTTAGTTGTTACTTTGCCCCCACTTGCTCTGTGCCATTGAAATTGTATGCACGCAGTGGTTTTCTACCTGAAACTTACTGTAAACAAACATTGTGATTCGGTCTATTGACCCATAAAGTTAGGGTTAGCATTCCATCACTGGCTCATGACCAACCTTCCCATCAGGTTTTGTGCAAATCTGTCAAGTACTTTTAGAGTTCTACTGTTGGCAGACAAACAGACAGATGGTTACGGGCGATCACATAACTCCCTGCTGGATATTTCACCTGCATGGCACAGGTAATATGTAAAAGCCAAGTGGGAAAACAATCAAGATGTCAATCAAAAATTAAACACAGGGTTACAGTAAGTCACCCTTGGTTTTCCATCTAGACTTTGGAGAGGCCAGGAGTGTTCTGCCTGAGGATCTCATGACATGCTGAAAGAGCTGAGCTGCAGTCTTAAAGCACTACTGCGTCATTTCTACCGTCTTAGTTAGATTTGACTCAATTTCTCAAGATCCCCTTTTTCACACAACCACAACCACAAAGCGAAGTTGATAGATACACGTGGGAAAATGTGTATTCCACCAGCAAGCCACCGGTCAGCTTAGAAAAATGTAACTGAGTCTATTGAAATGCATGGTTGTATTTTATTGCTTATACACTTAACTGATATTTTGCAAGAGACATTAACCTTAAATTACAGTTTTGTAAGGTGCCTGATAAATTCCTAAAAGCATCTCTAAAGCTAAGAGTCAATCAGTGCATGTGAACTAATAAAAGGTGAGGTATAATCCTGCTGCTAACCTGGCAGCAGAAATCTGCACATCAGTCTGGAGCTGTGCGTGTAATGGAGTAAATGCATGCAAACGCAGTCATTGTCTCTCATGTCTGGCAGGCGGAGACGCCGAAGAAAAGATCACCTGGTCCATATAGGACTGTCAGGGCAAGTCAGCTTTACACTCTCTCATCTCTCTCTCTCTCTCGTTTTCCCTTTTGTGAACGTCTGTCTCCCCCTCCCTCTCTTTCTCTGCTCCTACAGCTGATTACATGAATAATTTACAGCCTGTAAATCCTTAGCAGCTGCTTGCTGTTTTGCCCTCCTTGTTCCCTCTCGCCTTTCTCTCCCAGGTTAACATGGGAGGATTTTTCTCACCCCTCTTTCCCTTCTCTCCCTTTCTCTGTATCTCGGGTTAAGATATGAAGATGGCTCAGTGATCTCTCTCTCTCTCTCTCCCTCTTTCTTTCTCTCTGCCTAATTACACAGCTCTCAGTTCCAGCCCTGTGTCTTCCCATGGGGCCATGTATGTCCTTATGTAAGGACTTTGGCTAAGTGGCATTTTTTTTATAATGATGGGAATTTTAACTCGCGCGTCCACTGCTTGTTTGTTTGTGTGTGTGTATATGTGTGTGTGTGTTTGTGTATGTGGGTGTGTATGTGTGGTAGATCCCTCGTACACACAGTGACTATGGTTTTCGGAGGCTTACAATCAAGACACTTATGTGGACTCACAACTCACTGTGATTACAGTGCTGCAGCAGTTGTGTTTTATGTACAACTGCGGTACCAAACCTAAAGCTCCTGGGAAGCTCTCTTTGACTTTCAGTTCACACTTTGAGACTTTCAAAAGGATCACAAACTGTGCTGTTGAATTCGTTTTTTTATTTCTTTTCTCCTTTTGTCCCTTCAATCAAGTCCCTAGGTTGGACTCCAAGCGGCACACAAAGTAATTTAATATTGAAAAGAAAGAGAGAGAGAGAGAGAGGAAAAAAAAAAAGAGAAAAAGGGAACGGTTCCACACTACAAAATCTGTCATTTAAAAAAATCAGCATGTGGCTAATTCAAGGACGGAGAAAGACAACAGAAAGGAAACATTACCTTTGGCACTGTTAAATAATTTCTTTTTCCCTGTTCAGTTCCCATTGTTCGAAGCCAGTGCTGATCTCTCCAATATTACTGCTAATCTAACTTCAAAGGGTTGCAGTCATGTTAAAGCACTTTTTAATTGTGATAAGGAATATGCTTTCATGGTTAAACCTTTCTACCCTGTTCGTCTGGACAGAACCCATAAATATTGAGTTTTTTTTTTTTCTCCCCACTGGCAATTAAAATTAGAATTGGTCACATTTTTCACTGTCAGCCATTTCCTTTGCACACAGAGATGTGCGGGCCACACACACACACACATGCAGACACACACCGAGTCACCCACATACACACACGCAGTATGTGCCAAAGCTAATAACACTGAACACAATACCTAGTATGACGTATCATGGATATTTAAACCTCTACAAGACTAAAAGTGTTCAAGGGCTTTGCTGGTCTGGCAGTTGTGATGATTCACTGACCAGGCTTAACTCTTGTTCCTGTTACGCATGTTAGAATTCAGGGTTCCTCAGATGATCCTCGCATGAGTCACTTAAACTCTTTTTTTTTTTTTTTTTTTGACGCTGAACATATTTAAAGGGATGGTAAAATAAAATATGCCATTTTATTACATGTTTAGTTTTTTTGCTGTCATCATTGGGTCTAGAAAACATGAAACTGGAAGAATCAGTCCAATTGGTTGATTTCTCCTGAGTCAATTGATCAGTTTTGCTGGGGATTAAAAACAGCTTGAGTCGAATCAGAGCTCACCACAGTTTTTGTTCCTCCCACCCCCATTTGCTTGACGCTTCACCTGCACTCATTATCCTCCACTAGCCTCAACAAACAATAGTAACGGTAACTGTTAGCTTGTTAGCATAGTAGCTGATTTGTGCTGTTCTTAGATATAAATCCACCATTTTGTAATGTTATATCAGTTTTAGCTAGCAATGGCGTCAGACGAGGACTTTCTCACATCATCTCTTCTACCATAAGCCTCCATAGCATGTGAGCTGTACAGCAATGTGAGCTAGTAAAACATTAGCTAACATACTGTCGCAGTGCTAGTAAGAGCCATAGCTATTTCAATTCCAAGAGGCGAGATATTTTCACTTTGCTGGACGGTTGGTTGGTCTTTCCAGGGTCAGGAAAATATCATTACATTACAAGAGGAACAAAAGCCCACCCAGCCCTGCTGGAATGTGTTACTGTAAAAAATGCAGCTCCTAAAACTCCATTTTATTACAGTTATTGTCTTTTAGGAACCCACATTTGGATGGGTGATACTCAAGAAAAAGAAAATCCACATTTTTAACTGGACTTACCATCCCTTTTAGGTTTAATGTGTAGATATTTTGAGGCAGTGGAGCAGACAAAAACAGTTCTAACAGGGACCAAATAAATTTGGATAACAGAGTACGGTGCAAGGAACAAAATGGCATGAAAAATCTATTGTTGGCTGTTAATTTGGGCAATTTTACCATCTACTTTGACTCTAAATGATTCTCTAAAGCCTTGTTATTGTATCTATGGAAGAGGGTAGACTCCTGAAATTTTATGAAATGAGCAGGATGTCTTAAAATGCAAATACATGCTCTGTGCACCAGAAGTGACAGAAATACATTTTTCCACCACAAAAGGAACACATGAAAGAGACATGACTAGAGACTGGCAGTAGTTTGACTGAAATAGCGTGGAGGAAAGTAAGGGTGTTGTGAGTGGAGTGGTGGATGGGTTTATACATCTGCCTTCAACTCTGACAACCTGGGTTTGATTGCCAACTCATTCAAGGAAGTTTTCCACTGTGAGTGAAGTTCAAAATTTTGAGCGAAAGTTTCTTCTTATTTAACCACGGCCCAAAACTTTACCTTAACCTTGCAGCGACATTTCATATGGCAGACCTCCTTTCTGTCTGCTGCTCATATTATTACAATGCTTTGGCTTTGACACTTTCACCTAACCCCATTTGACCCAGATTTGACAACATCTCAAAGTTATCATCAGATCTGGATCACAGAGGATTAGAAACCTGATTTTCTTTCTTGTGCAGATCTTATCACAGATGTCCTTGTGATGCAGCTCAGAGGTTCTGTTACTCGGTCTTGTCAAAGATCCCAAAATACATATGCATGAAGCACAGGGAAACTCATATCTGTGAAGTTTTAATTGTTGTGAAGTGCCCTTTAGCAAGACAGTGAATCCATACCAGCACTGTCTGCTCCTTCCCTATCCTTGCTGTGAACTGGGACAAGCAAAAAGACAATATTGTGAAGATACGGCAGTTCCACATGCCTGGTTTACATCAAAAATTAATAATTTCTCCCATGTGCCAATGCCATCACCTGATTCACATCAGGTGATTCGCACATTTTCATGACTGTGCTTGAAATAGGACATGAGATGCCTGTTCAAATTCCAGACATTTTAAGCAATTCAGACTATTATCACAACACCTTGTGGCCAATCAGCGCTCTATTTGCTCAGTGTTGTGGAAAAACATATTGGGTGGTCATGTCGAAACCAGAAACGAGCCCTCCAGTGCTTCCCTGTTGTTTGACTGGGCTAGTAATGGAGGATTTGCCCCTGCTTACATTTGTGCAGGGCATCAATTCTGTTGGGTCAAAACTGAGTTGTTAAGGGTGGAAGTGATCATTGACCAGGTCATTAATGTGGTTGGCTTGGTCCTATTGAGCATTACAGCAGTCTGTTTCAGTAAGACCATCATAATAAAACAAAACCAATTCTCACAGAAAACTTTACACGTATGCAAAATTATAAGAACAATCTTCATTTCGTAAGCATAAGCATGGGTCTATAAGGCTGCATGAATTTCATCCATGTCTGATATTACACTCAATATATTGTCCTAGAATTGACTGAACACCCCACAGTCCTAACTCATGTGTAAAAAGATGGGGTAAACTGTGGGACAAACTTTTGAGTCCTCCCTTTGGTGGCTTATGAGCTTTACAGAGGCGAGGCAAGGCAGCTTTATTTCCTACACAGAGGCAATTCAAAGTGCAGAGAACTTAAATCCATATCAGAACACTAATTTCCTTGTGTAAAGTGTGCTCAGGGGGAAACAAACAACAACTTGAGAGATACTGCAGGCAGGCTGGGAGGTCTTAACTCCACTCCAGTACCTCTTCTCCACACCAAAGTATACCTTTGCAGTCACTCGGGATTTCAGGGATACTGAAAAGCTTAAGGTTGCTCAAAACTGTGTGCATAAGTGTTAGTGACACCGCTTGGAGCGCGACTTATTTCTGAGTTGGGAGGAATAAACTTTCAGTGACGATGTGGGAAGAGAAGGCTTCGGCTCGGCGCCTCTCACCTCAGCTCACCACAGCCTTCATGCCTTCACACAGCAGTCAACAGGCTGGATGGCGGAGATTGCCTGACAGGGCTGGGTCGGCTCACACTGCTTGTTTAGCAGCCTCAGCCGAGCGTACGCATGCCTTTTTTTGTGTGTCTGCGCGCGTGCACCTGTGCACACGCATGACTCTGTTTATGTGTCTATATATACTCGTGCGCGGTAAGCGAGGGCTGTGAACCTCGGTGGAGGCTGTTTTTGTTGTGCAGCGTGGCCTCATTACCCAGGTGTTTACCCCCAACCACAGGAAACGCTTGTCAGTGACGTCTGTCTGCTGGCAAACATCGCCTCGGGGAGAGAAAGACAGGGAGGGAGGGAGGGTGGAGATAGGGAAGGAAGCATAGACAGGCTCAGCTTGTCAATTTTGTGGAGCGAGTTGTGAGAGAAAGAGCGAGAAAAACAGAGAGCGAGGGAGGGAAGGTGTGATGAGAGAGAGCTAAATCTATCAGTACATCAATACATATACCCATTTGTCTACCTGTATGTAAAGATACACATTTCTATCGCTGTGTGTTTGTGTGCTTCCCAAGTGTGTGTGTATCTGCATGCATGAGTGTGTCTTTCCGTGTGTGTTTGTCTGTGCGGTTGCGCCAGTCAAGCCCTTTCTGGCAGGTCACCGGGTTCCTCCACTCCTTCACCAGTGC
>OMLF01011035.1:8255-22010 GCA_900302615.1 Holocentrus rufus
TGTGTATTGGGTGGAATGTTCACAGCTAGAGTGGGTGACATCACCGCTAGAGTGGAAAGCAGCTTTAAAATCATTTAAAAATTTTCTCTTCAACTTGCTCTCACACCCACAATTTTCACTCCACATACACACTTTCTACATCAAAACGTAGACACATGCGTGCTGGTCGCAGCTATGTGATTATGGAAGCAAACTGACTTAGACTTTTGGCTCCATGAGCCTCAGAGCAACAAGAGCACCAACCAACAACTCCATTCACTCCCATATTAACTGAGAGCACAAAATTCAGGAGAGAAGCAGAAACAGACACTTTTCTAACTTGCTCAAATTCTCACATTTTGAAGAGTACACACACAAATTGCGCATATTATGCTCAGCAGGTTCTTACTGTTGTGAGGATAGTTTTATTTAGCCAATGGGAGTTACGGTCTTGGAGCTAGAAGCAGCGGCTTGAAGGGTACATCTCAGCTAAGATCTCTCTGAAATCAACTCTCTGAGCTAAATTCAAACAGCAGTTACCATCACCGTGGCAACCTTTGATAACAGCTGGGCAGACACAGCTGATATGGATTTGCTTATTAGTGCAGTTTGACACACAAACACTCACGCAGGTATGAAAAGAGACACACAAACACACACACACACACACACACATATGTACATATGACATGTCATTTGTACCTTATGTATATATGTATATGAAAGTACATCGCACGAACAAACACACACACACACACACACACACATATTGTCATTTATGTAGGCTTATCATTTGTGCCTTATGTATATATGAATGTACATAACACACACACACACACACACACACACATCTCTGATATTATAGCTAGGGCTCGGCAAGTTAACGCGTTATTATCGCATTAACGCATTCATTATTTAACGCCGACAATTATTTTATCGCG
Source organism: Holocentrus rufus (assembly GCA_900302615.1). Taxonomy (NCBI): domain Eukaryota; kingdom Metazoa; phylum Chordata; class Actinopteri; order Holocentriformes; family Holocentridae; genus Holocentrus; species Holocentrus rufus. The sequence goes on from OMLF01011035.1 coordinate 9,176, forward strand.
CGTTAACTTCGTTTTATTATTATCATTATTATTATTATTTTGAAAGTCCGTTGCTCACTGGCTCTGAATACACAGACAAACCGGGTCACAGGAGGGATGGGATCAGTATTGGCTTGGGATGGGCGTCATCACACGTTTCAACCAATTAGAGCATTTGGGGCGGGCCTAAGACTGCTGCAGCACTCACATGAACGGGAAAAGAAAAAAACTGACGGGGACAGAAAAATGGAGAAAGTTACTGAACTCGGACATTTTCGTTTTAAATCTCTTCCAGATGGCAGAGTTGATAGAACCAAAGTTATTTGTAAATTTATTTATTTGTATTTAAAAATAGCAAATACCTTTGGTTTTATATTTGATTTGACTACATTATTGTTTAAATTGAGATCCAGAGCAGACAACTTGTAGTTGCTCTTACGCTGTATTAATTTTAATAACATCCACTCGCAGGCTTGTTTTTGGGATCAGGGAAATACATGAACTATGTCAAAAAGTATGTACTTTCAACAGCAGAGGATCTGTTTACACTGTTAACAACAGAAGCATATTTCTTTCCTGGGTCAAATGTCCCATTAAAAACAGTGTCAATGGTCATGTAACTCCCTGTATTTTCCCAGTAAGGTGATTAGCTTTTTATTAGCAGTCAAAACAGCCAAGTGCACTGTTTAGCACAGTGGTGCGAGCTATTGGCTGCAATGTTATCTACCACAGATACAGAGATGAGTTTATAACGCACTCCTCTTGTCAGGGATTACAGAAATGTGACCAATGGGCCAAACATGAGAATCTGGCCTAGTGCACCTTTAACTAAATGCAACTGTATGTAAGTAAACAGCCAGTTTTAGAGCCCCTTTGTCCATGTCTATGAGGTCTCTATGTTGAACTCTGATGTCCCAATCAAAGACTGCGGCTGAGGATTTTCATTCTTTTATTGCTAGAGAATGTTTCTGGTTTCCCTTCAAACAAATGTGAATATCCATAACAAAGGTACAATTTCTTACCATGAAGGATCATGGTGTTATGGGTTTATTAAAGAAAATATTCACACATTCCTCCTGTAAATCACTGCATCTCCATTCCTCTTGAAAGACAGACAGGACAGCCTTCACACAGCACCGTTCTCGTTGGCGTTTATCATGTCTGCTGAACTAAAGCCAGTTCACTTTCAGTCCAATCAGTTCGAATGGAAAGAGTAATTCATTTGAATTCATGATAGGGCATTCTCAGTTAATTATGACAGCATTCACATGGCAGAAGTTTTAGATTTTTGAGTTCGATGCAGATCTGTTTCTACATAGCCTTGCCTAAACAACACCTCAGGGCGATTAACACTTAATGTAATGAGATGTGTCTGGACAACAGCTGTCCATCAAACAAATCAGATTTAAGCTGCTCTTTCTCTTTTTTTTCTCTTTGTTCCATCTTTTGTTCTCTGTCTTTGTTTAACTTTGGAAAAGGGGTTGCATTTCTTTCCTCGGTGCTGGATGGAAAGGAACAGGTATCAACAGGCCTGAGGTGCTGGGTACTGGGACAGCAACGAGATCTGCTGAGTGGAAATAAATGAGCAACACTCTCATCTCCTTCAGAGGCTCAATGGATGAATCAAAATTAAAAACAATGTTCCTGGAAAAGGTGAAGAGCAGCCCTTTCCTTTACTGAACTTGCTTTTTTAACTCATTTAGGATAATGTTTATTGCCAAGTAGGTTAAGGAACATACAATGAATTTGTCTTGGTGTTATTTGGCAGGCAGGCAGCTGGTCAAGGTGATCAGGACATAATAGGTGTCTTCCTACACAGATTCTCCCAGACACAGGTTTGTGTCTGTGGCAGGATGGGTGGAGGCACACCAAGTCTTCTTGGCATTGTGACTTTAAATCCAGCTCCAGTGCCAAAAGTTCCCTCTCTGTACACTGTCTTATATGTATGAAATGGGGAAAAAAGACACTGTGAACCTGCCCAGATCAAATACAACCTTTGGTGCCTGGTCTGCCACTTCAGGCCTACATTGTTGTGTTCTGTCAAAAGTAATTTCTTGTGGGTATGTCACAGGTAACCACCACTTATCAATATTTAAAACTATTTTTATTTGTAGACCTGTTTGGTATTTTCTAATTTTCTTTAATTTGCTCAGGTAATCTTAAAGTGACTCAGTAGAGTTAGCTGCTGGTGTTGCAGCTAAACTACAGCAGTCTGTGTGGACACTTTTAGTTTGTGAGTGGCTGCATGGTGTGGATTCAAACCACAGACCAGCTCAGATTCACTCACTGCTTAATTCAAACAGTGGCCTAAAGTTTTGACCCAAACTGCAGCAACAAATGTGAGTGCAGAGCTGACTACATTCGCCCTTAGCTGCTGCTCCTGCCCCATACTAATTAAAAACCAAGGAAAGCAGCTACTTTTTCAGAAAATTGTCAAAGTGTTAAACGTTTTGACAGCTAATTCAGTTTGGGTACACATATGGCAAATGCTAATTTGCACCACTTGCTGGTCTAATTCTGTGAGTTTGGATTATTATAGCACTTCCTGTACACAGCAAAGCCCCTCTCTCTGGGAGGGGCTGTAACAAATATGTTCATGTGCAGATCAATAAGTGAAAGTAGCACTAAGCTAGTTTCACTTATTGATCTGGGTTTAAGTCCAGAGTCTCACATGTAGTGACATCCAGCAGAAAGTGAACATCATGCAGAAGCCAGATAGGATTGTTTGGTTTGGATCAGAGTTTCTGGCAGGCAGCTGTCAGAGTTTGGCCGTTAGAAACACAGTCAACATTCCTCCACTTTGTTTCAAATAAAATATCATTCTTAACGTCCTCAAAAGTGATATTTCTGCAGTCACGTGACTGTAGAAATAGTTTTTTCTCTTCTCCCTCTTCCTTTTCTCCCTCACTTTCCTTTGCTTTTCTTTCACCCCGACCTTTTCATCTTCCTCTCCTCTTTCACCTTCATCTCCTCACAGGGGTTGCCATAGTAACAGACAGTTTGATCTGACCACGGGAGTCGTGATGGATGGAAATAGACCCTGATAAATAAGTGGCTTTTGTCTTTCACCTCTCTCTCTCTCTCTCTCTCTCTCTCTCTCTCTCTCTCTCTCTCTCTGTCTCTCTCTCTCTCAAACACACACACACACACACACACACACACACACATACATACACATTTCACAGCACTGTGAGACTTTCACTCATTTCAACCTGTGAAGGAATGTGTCAGCATAAGGCCATTTAACCCCTCTATTTCCTGGCTAAGTTTCATCAAGTTTCATGATCTTGTAAGACTTTTTGTTTTTTTTGGAATGCCAGTGAGAATGAAATCTAAGACCTATGTCACAATTTGAAATAAACATTAAAAATGAAAAGAATTGCAGCCCAAACTTCAAACTCAGAATATAGATGTGTGAGTGATTTCTCAAAAGAAAAATAGCACAAGAAACTACATTCTTACACCCCGACAACTTGACTGAAGACATTTTATCATTTGTCATATTCAAAACACCTTACAAGGCCTTGAATTTTAACAAGGCCCTTTTTTAGGTTTCTCTGGGCCCTGCAGCCACCTTGCATTTGGTCGGTGTGTAACTTAAACCTGCAGGGATTAGAATGACCTGCTGTAAAGAAGGGGGAAAAACAACAAGGAAACTGCTTAACATTTCTGACCTGCTAATAAGGGTAAGGGACAGTGTGGAATTCTGCCCGTCACTGTGGATGAAGGCGTCTCAAAACACACTCAGACAATATTCAGACTGCCTGGAATTTTCCTGCGGTCGGGAATGGCGGCTTCAGCATTTGTACCGGGGTGGACAGGGCAGGGAACCTACCTCTGAAGAAGTCATGTGTTTGTTAAACAGTGAACAGTGATCAGGGTGAAGTTTGTCTGTGCTGAGGCTTCCCTTGTCATTAATAAACAAAGAGCATGTTTCACATCCGTCTGCTTTGTGTACACAACCAAAGGGAGCCATCAAATCAGGGAGATTGGTCTTATATATATATTGGAAAGTCTTCTGAGGGCAGCGTTGTGTGGTATAGGGTTAGGGTTAGGGTAAGGAAAACCAGATAAGAATGTTTACGTTCCTGTTCAGGTTGGTTTGCACAGCTAACAGGGAAGAGCAGGCGCCTGTCCCCTCATCACTCCTGGGTTTCCACAAACACATGATTAGTAAATGGAATATGATCGAACTTATTGTTTGAAAGTAATCAGTTATCTTTATTCTCCTGGGATATTTGTGGAATATGATGTATATGTGATATTTGTGTCTCTCTGAAGCTCCTCCCAGTCAAAGCTAATAAAAGTTAGCCCCCGTCTCTAAAAGACCCACCTGAGTCTCTGTTGGCTGAACCAGTTTAGATGGTTCAACACGTTGCCCTCAGAGGTTCACAGCTCGGTCTGATGGACACGACCTGCAGTGGCTCAGTGGAATATTTCATTTCAAAGGATGGCTGATGGTTACTGAAGATGTCAGTGAACCTCTCAAATCCTTTCCTGGAAATCGTTCGGTCCATGACAGTCCCCTCCACCTGTAGGAACCACTGGTCATTAAAAACAAACAAATCATTGTTAGACATGATCCCAGCAGTTGGAGGATCTCCTCATCCAGTCTACTAGGGTTCAAGAGTAGGTTCGTTTGCATGGGCAACAGGGAACTTCTAGCCAGGTGTCCTGTCAAACAATCATTTTATCTGAGATTTTTTGTTTCTAAATAAAGAGAACTGAGGCAGCAGGCTCAGGCTTAGGGTCAGGGTCAGAGGGTTAGGACCAGGGTTAGATACCATGCTGCCCTCACAACACATTCCAGTAAATATAAAACCAACTTTAACACCTTTAGGCTGTTGTGGCTATGAGCCATCCAGGCCATCTTTTAGTTAGCTGATTAAAACATCATGAAGCCTTTATGAGGGTAAACATGACAGTGACAGTGGCATGTTGTTGACTGAACTGAGGTCTACATCCAGTCACTGAGCAGACACAGCTCCGTCTGAGGACCGGGGCTCTGTGGCAGGCTGCCTCCAAAGCCAACAGACAGTTTAAATCACACTGTTACAAGACAAATATTCAATCTTGCAAATTGCCCTAGTGCGCGCACACACACACGCGCGCGCACACACACACACACACACACACACAACACATTCTCTTCTGTCTCTCCCCATCTCATTTATTGATCAGTCTTAATTAGAGGGTGGTATTTGCAGCATGTGAAGTGAAGTCATCTCCATTTTTTATCTTGTCAGTCTCAAGTGAGGAAGAAAAAAGTGTATTTTATAAAAGGTGACTTCAATAAAATCATCTCAAGAAACAAGTAGTACCCCTGGTCTGCAATACCAAGGCAAAGTATGTCGCTTTTCATGAGATAATCAACAAAAACAAGAAAACATTCACCAATGTTTTTCAGAAAATGACTAACATTTCAAAGTGGAAGTTGTTTCTGAAAGCAATTCTCCATCCTGTTTTAGTTTAGCTTTTGTTTACGTACGGCTCACATCAGGTTTCCCAAGTGGATGTCATTGGGATTTGACTGTGGCATATATTTTGTCTGAATGATTTATTTAATGCAGAGGCCCTGAGCAAGCAAAGAAGCACAAAACAATTACCTTCCTGCCATCATTGTTCAAGCTGACAATGGATAATTCATCAGTCATAGTTAATTCATCTAACGGTTTGGCTTGCTATGGGTTTGGACGTCATGCAAGTCAAGCCATCAATGCCACAATGTACTCAACACTCCACCACAGTGTTACTACACTCAACTGGAATATAGCCAAATGTTTGTAAGGTGTTTTTGAAAAGGACTTAGCTAGACATCAAATGGTCCACAATTACAAACCAAGTGGCACCTTAGGGACAAAGCTGGAACTGAAGTTCCAGTTTTACAGCTGGAAAATGTTCTTACCAGTTTATGAACAGGGATTCGCCTTCTTATCTTTTGAGCATGATTATTTCTATGAAGCATGTACACTGTTGTAATCTTTCTGGAATTTAACATGCCACAACATATTTCATCTAAATTAGAAGTTTGATGATGGTCAAATATAATTTTTACTCATATTAATACAAACAAACATTGCAAAATCTTTCTTCACCACTATACAAAGCCAACGACTAGTTCCTCACTTATCCTCAGTGACCTTTGTCCAATGTGTTTTTATATCAGTTCAGAGCCAGGGCCTCAAAATGACTGTGCCTATTGGAAAGTACTAACCAGCCTGATTCCCCATCTAAGACTCTTAACATAGTTTGAGGATCAGGATTATAAGAAATGCTAATTCTAATCCCAGCATTTTAACAATTCATGCCTGGGGCCTCTGTATTTGTTGTTAAGTGATGTATGGGACAAGCATAGTCAAGAGTGGCATTTCAGGTGAGAGACAAGCCAGTTGTATTGTATTGATTTGTCCTTTGGGTCTGCTGAGTCTTGACCCATTGTGTGGCCACCGGACTCTTTGTTGGCCAGTTGGCCAAATAGAGGATCATTTGGTAGCTATGTATCCTGTATGGGCACTTTATGTCTGGCCCATGAGAATTTGTGGTGGATGATTAAGGTTATTTTGAGAGTTTAAGTGAAAACATATAAGGTAGTCCTTTGAGCTTAATGTTTGCTTTGTTGAGGTATTATAACAAACTAACCCTGACCCTCAACAGGAATCTTTATAGAAATAGCTACCTATAGGAAAAGTGTCCTACATTTTCCACTGGCTCATCATCTCAACTGACATTCAGGTTTAGTCCCTGACTGCTGTACACCAGAGGTCTTCACTGGTCCAAAAATTTGTGCCCCAACCCAAAAAGAACCAGAAATGTACTATCTGGAACCGAACCAGACCCACATCTATTATGTGAAAGCTGGTACGGGACCCATGCAGAACCGAGAAATGTTAATTTTCAAGTTGTCAGAGCAAAACTTTGTCTTACCTAATATAACATTAGTAGCCTTCATGTGCCTGGCCGTGACACATATCATCCATCCTCCTCGCCAAGAAAGTTAAAATACAGGTAAAATACATCCAGGATTTCTGTCCTTATTTCAGATTAAGATTCCACTTGCTGTCACGGTGATGGATGACAAATATGACTCATTTAGAATCAGCTTTGCATTTTTTTTGCTTCTAGCATAATAAAGATCACCTCAACCATTTGCATTTTTGAACTACAATAACGATAAAGCTTAAACAGACCAGGGACATGCGGCCATAGAACAGGACCCAACCTGGACCCTAATGACTGTCCCTGGTCGGGTACTGGGTTCGGGTGGGCCCATAAAGACCTCTAGTGTAAACCATGGAGAACATAGGGACAGCTTTTTGAAGGCCTACTTTTGAGCTTGCAACAATGATTAGCCTCCTTTCAGTAATGGGCCAAATGTGTCCAACACTTCCGATGGCATTTCCTCTGGGGTGCAGTTTTGTATGGGATGGTTACAAACTGTGCTCTGCACGCTTTTCTCAGCACTGTTAGTTAGCCATGCTCAGTGCAGCAGAACAGTTCTGGTGGGAGGGCTTAGTGACCTAGTTGTTCACTGATTGACTTCACATTTACATACTTTTATGAGTCTGCATTGGGCTCAACCACCCGTCCTCACTAATGATTTTGCTCAGCAATCAGAGTTCACTTCCTCTGATCGTGAAGCTGAAGGTAGGTATTCTAAAATAACTTACTCTTGCTTATACTGCATATAGCTCTAGATCCTTAATTTCCTTAACCAACAATGACACAAACAGTTTTAATGGTAACATTTATAACATAGCCACAAAAACTGCTGTATTACATATAGGGAATTTCATTGCCAACTGTAGTTTTTCTAAGGTATTTTCTAGTCCTAACTAGAACAGCACAATAGATGGAAAGAGAATCAGTAATCATTTACATTATGGAACGGCACAGAACAGTGCAATACTGCCATAAATCACCATTGCGCCTCACGTAAAAAAGGCTATTTAGTTATGTGTATATTGGAGATGACTCATCCCTGTTCCATGGTTTAGCATGGTAGGGCGAGAGGTTAATAAGTTTTCCATAAGTCCTGTAGTGAATGCTCATGCCAAATGATGAAAAGTTTAGGGAAATCCTCGGTGTGTGTGAAGTACCATATGGAGGATAAATAGAGTATTGGTGTCACACCACATGCCTGCTTGATTCCAGTTTTGATTGTCAAGGACTCCGTTGCAGAGCCACAGCAGGTAACAAAGATGATGATAATTACTAAAATGATAATGATTAATAAAATGACTGCCATTTTGATTGTTTGATTGATTGGCTGATTGATCAATTGATCGATAAATCCTCTGAGAACACATAGAGAGAGAACCCTCATTTACAGTGATGCCGAGGTACAGATATGCAATAAAAATGAGGAAGCACAACTAAATCACAATATGAATATGGCAGGTTATAGTGAAAAAATACATGGTTACATCAATTAAAAAGTATAAAGAAAAGTAAAAGCCAGCCAAAGGAGTCAAAAACAATAATAATGACAATAAGATTTAAAATCATGTCTTGGAATTACCTCAGTGCTATTTATGAGGTCAACTTAAGAGTTTAAAGGTTAAACTCTTAAAAAGTATCATGGAGGTCTGATGATGGCCACAAATGTCTCACGGTAGCTATACTCAGCCAGATCTTCCAAAGAGCCTCACAGTTGACCTATTGAGGATTTTTCTCAAATTAGTAAGGAGAACGTGTAGCTCTCTGTGCCATTATTGGCATTTTTTCTATACTTGATACCAAGGAAGCTCTGTGAGGGCCAAAAGTTTGATATAAGGAAAGATCTTATCTGACAGAGGAAAAAAGCTGTTCAAGGGATCCCTTAAATAGCCTTGTTATCCATAGTGGCTCCATTTCTTCTCCATGACATCTGTTGCGCTCCAATCAGAGTACAGTGTGTGTTCCTTGTTCTTCATTGTGACAACCCAAGTGCTGCAATGTTGCATCAAGTCACTGTGCATCACATTCCCAAGTGATCATTTCACCAGTTCCCACAGCAATATAACCTGGCCCCTATTTCCCTATGAAGCACGTCTGACCTTATGGCGATCAGGAAGCAGGTAAGCTTTGGACAGCCATCCATACTTCCTTTACTATCCAGGGTCTGAAAATTGGCCAACTGTGAACTTACATTTTCTAGTTCAGCAGCACGTCAAAATGTTCGTTCAAGTATTGTTTGGTTGTCTCATAGGTTTTGAAGACACTCTGACCATCTGCAGATCATAGTGGAATAAGCTGCATTGCACTTTGTCCTTGGAGACGGGGAACTCTGAGAACTCAGGGTCAGCAACAAAACAGCAGTCTGGGAGCTGGTAGGAATTCAGTGTCTTGATCAGGGACACTTTGGTAGGGAAGAAGGTTTTCCGTCACAGCACATGAAAGGCAGTCTCACAACTCGCTGCGCCGCTCTGCTGTCAACAGGTAGCATGTTGTGTGTTTCAGGACCTGCGACTCAGAACTTTCTAATGTCTCATGCATTGTTCTAAACTTCTTTCAATATATCTACCTCCTTCCCTATGAAGATGGAAAATTACAATCAAGATATTCATCAATATGGCTAACATGGCAGTTGTTCATACAGCCACATATACTTTCATTTCATTGAAATGCTCAAAGAAAAAACTTCTTGAATGTGGTTTGGTCAAGGGTTAGCCTTTGAAATGTGGCGTGAGAGTGAGGTTTTCCTCGCATCCGTGCCATTTCGAGTAATCAGTCCAAGCCAGGCCAAAACAAACGTCAGGAGACTGGACAAAAATTTCAGTTGATTTTTTTTTCTTATGTTGAATGTTTCTGTATACAGATTTTGCTATGAATTTTCTCTACCTGTTCAATGCCATGATGCGGGCAGTGCCAGTCTTACACAAACAGGCATACACAGAAACAAAGTAAGATTTGTAGACAGACGGACAAACAAGTGTCTGACAGTTCCACATTCTTAAGTGAGCCAGTCTACCTGAAGTAAATGGCATTTAGAAGTTTTCACTTCCAAATTTGATCCTGTATTTTTTATCATAGAGTGCAAGGATCAAACAAAAATTAACAAACCTATTTGGAAGCCAAGTCTGACAAAAATCACATCAGTGAGCTGTTTCATTAAGTACATCCTAATCATGACCAAAAAAATGATCTTGTCATTAGCCGTTGTCCCACTTTGTCCAAGTAATTTAGTGGGTGTAAGCAGGTTTGAAAAAATTACAATAGATAGAGATTTAGCCATAGTACCATAGAGCTAAGGCGCGCACGCGCGCACGCGCGCGCGCGCACACACACACACACACACACACACACACACACTTAAGCACACGCACACCACCACCACCCCCTCAGCCAACATATGCAATGGGGCTGGGAACCCCTTGAACAACCCTTCCCATCATCTGTGCGCTCAGGGCGGTCACAGAGGGAGAAGGAGAGGGAGAGAGCGACAGTAGTTATGGCACCTGCACTGGTCATATAGTAGCGGGGAAACACAGAAAAGAAAAGAAAAGAAAAGAAAAGAAAAAAGAAAAGAAACACCCCCATTATCTAAGGAAGGCGTCGTCACATCCTCCAGGACATCTTCAATGACGGTGGTCCTGATGAGAGTGGTGCTGTCGGTGTCCGCCTGCCTGCTGCTGGCGTCCGTCGGGTCGGGCTGCGGACCGGGCAGAGGCTACGGGAAACGGAGGCACCCCAAGAAGCTGACCCCGCTGTCCCTGAAGCAGTTCATCCCCAATGTGGCGGAGAAAACCCTGGGAGCCAGCGGCAAATACGAGGGGAAGATCACCAGGAGTTCGGAGAGGTTCAAGGACCTGACTCCCAACTATAACCCCGACATTATTTTTAAAGATGAGGAGAACACCAACGCCGACCGTCTGATGACACAGGTATGTGACGTATAAACAGATATGAGCTGTGTCGTTTCTTTGGACCTGATTTCGTTGTGATATTGTGGCGCAGAAGAAGTGATGAATGACAGTTGGATTTGAAGCGACAAAGGAGCGCATCGGTCTCTTTCTTGCCAGTGAACCGTGATGCGGGCTTAACATCTCCAGTTGGCTCCAGCCGACCATGATAAATCAAACTGGTCAATAACGGGGAGATTGGCCCAGTCTTCACTGGGACATACCCACTGATAACTTCAGAATCTGTACAAGGGAACAGTTTGCTAACTTCGACTCATTCCCTCGGTCCGCATGCGGCATTTGCGCTCATTTGCGCGTCTGGTTGGTTTTGTGACAGCGCACATTTGTAGATGCGCAAAGACCAGCACGTGTTGCGTTGAACGTGCGCTGTATTCTGCTGCAAAGTGTTTCCTGTACGTTGTCTCAGATGAAGTGAAAAGTAATGTGTTGAAGGTGGCACATAGGCACACAGGCGCTGACCCCCCCTCCTGCTCTCTCTCTCTCTCTCTCTCTCTCACACACACACACACACACACACACACACACACACACACACACAACTGCTTCTATAATGCGGTGTCCCCGATCTCAACTCATGCATGCATGAATTGAAATCTTGACTTGAGATGCTGTCTTCCCTATATGTCTATTGATCCCATTGAGAAGCATCTGCTCTGATCAAAGATCTGCTGCCTCACCGCAAAGTCCCGTTTAAAGTAAACTAGTAGAGAAAGCTTCATTTAGTGGTGACATTTTAAATTCAGCAGTATCGCTCTATGTGCCAGATGGACTGAAGTGTGCTTATCATTATTCTTAGGCCTTTTTATGTTTCATTCATTCATTCATTCGTTTCGTTTCATTCATTCATTCATGTATTTTCAGTGTATTTTACATTTAGTATACAGACTCTGACAACAAATTCCTCCTAACATTCTACCTTCTGAGTACTTTATTCATTACAATGCAGTCGCCATCTGGGATGAAGGACTGACATTTAACTTTGTGTTTTCTTCATTTTTCAATCCTGTAGTTTTTGTCATTGTTATGGAGAGCAAAGATCAAACAAAAAATGACCAGAGATTTATTTGGGACCCATATCTTAAAGGAAAAAACAGTATTCAGGACATTGCCAAATAATGTCAAGACAGTTTGATGAACTAGCCCATAGTTTATCCAATGGCCAACGTAAGTCAGAAATATAGTGGATATTATCATTTGGTAAATTATATCATATGCAGGGATTTTACCATATAGGATTTAGTGAACTGACAGCCACTCACACAGTAACATTACAGCAAGCTATATGGCTTATCTGAACCTGTCTCTCCCTTTTCAGAGATGTAAGGACAAACTGAACTCTTTGGCTATTTCAGTCATGAATCAGTGGCCTGGGGTCAAACTCCGGGTCACTGAGGGCTGGGACGAGGACGGCCATCACTCCGAGGAGTCCCTGCACTATGAGGGCCGGGCTGTGGACATCACCACCTCGGACAGGGACAAGACCAAGTATGGCATGCTGTCCAGGCTGGCCGTGGAGGCGGGCTTCGACTGGGTCTACTACGAGTCCAAGGCCCACATCCACTGCTCTGTTAAAGCAGGTTGGTTACCTCATAGCCACACAGGCTCACCACAGGAAACATGATGGTTAGTGGGGTTCAGTGGTCCAGGCTCACCCTGAAGCAAGATACTGGACCTGACACTGGACTTGACACTTACTTGTTCAAAGGACACTGAACACTGAACAGCCAACACAGAATCCAAATATTGAAAAGAGAATACCCTGCTTGACGGATCAGTAAAGCATAGGCTTACTTATGTAGACTATGGAGCCTATTATAGGCCTATGTATTAAATAAGGAAGGAAAAAATTATATTATATATTATATTAAATTACATTTAGAATTTTATAACTAACTGTATTTCAGTTATAACGTAAATTATTAGTATTTTTAGAATTTATAGTTAATAACATTAAG
>OMLF01011036.1:0-20339 GCA_900302615.1 Holocentrus rufus
AAAAAAAAAAAAAAAAAAAAAAAAAAAAAAAAAAAAAGCACTGAAGAATATTTAGAAATGAATTATTCAAAGTGATTGCTCGCACTCAATTATTCATGGGGCCCTGGCCAAGGGAGATTTGCATCTCAACGCTGTAAATATTATTAATCTTGCCAATTACAAAATTCTCCGCCGCTCCAAATTCTTCAAATGATGTTCCAAATATGTGCGGCATTTTATAGCCTTTAATGTTTAAGTGGCTTGAAATGAATGTGCTACAGCTTTTACAAATCATCAGGAAAAGCAATCATATTCTCTGGGATGAGATAGTGCCATATTTTTCTCGCACTGTGACTCATAGTTACACCACAAAAGTGCCAAATGTTAATGTTAACAATTCAGCCCGGATGTCAAATCTGAAACTCGCACACAGACTGCATGTGGCATTTGAAACGCGCTGTAAGATCTCAGCAGGCTGTTTCAATCATTTGGGTCAGAGCCACCATAGAGTAAATTTGTGACTTCGCAACATGTTCAGGTTTTAGTCTAGAATGTTGTCTAGAAGGTAAATATTTGACCTATACAGTCATTGTAGTATTTTAACATGACTTTAAATGTCTCAAATTGTCCAAAACTGTTTTTATCCTTGCTCTTTCACATAAGTGTTTTATGCAGCAGCCAGTTTGTATTTAATAGCTGAGAAAATGTGAATGTGTATCCCATTTTCTTCATTTAAAGATCACATGACTACAGTCGCTTTAATTTGGAGCCCTTAGTGACATCACTTAGAAAAAAAAAAAAATCATGCAGTGTGTACAGCGCCTGTGCAGCACAGGACGTCTTGTCATTCATTTCAGCGAGCGTGTTAACAGGTTAGAGTGGACACACTATAGCTTTCACAACTCCAGATTACCTGGAGCACTGCTGTCGAACACACACACACATATACACACACATACACATACACACACTTACACACATGCAGGGCTAACAGGCAATGTCCAACAGTTGAGTCCAAAATGCAATTAAAATATGAAGGTACTCCTGAATCCTATTACATATTACTGCAGTGACCTAATACGCCTATGGGGATCATTACAGTGTGATGTAATCAGTCTGAGGGATTCTGCTGTACCCCATCAAGCCCATTAAGCTCTTGCAATACAGATGCCAATACACAAATCTGTTATTGTGCGAAGCACCAGATGTTAATAAGATGGGATAAAAATGAGTCCAGGGTGTCAGAGTTCACTCATACTGTACAGTAAGTGATGTCAGCCAGAGAAAATCACTGATATTACTAGAGGAGGTCTGGTAACAGAATTTTAATGGAATAAATGAATGAATGATTTCAATCCAGTGCAGATCAACATTAACAACCTAATTCTTTTTCCTGCAAATTCCCATGTTGAATCCACTCCCATCTGGATTAATATCACTGTTGCATTACGGCAAGAAAATCCTGGATTCGAATCCCAGAACCTGCTCTTTCCTGTGTGGAATTTGGATGTTTTTCCTACATTTGCATGGCTTTTCTCCAGGTGCTCCGGTTTCCTCCCGTGCAGGTCAGGTGAACTGATTAATCTAAATTGCCCTTTGGTGTGAATGTATGTCTGTCTCTGTGTTAGTCAATGTGTCGCCCACTTCATACTGGGATACAGACCCCCTCGAAAATGGATGGACGGTATTATTCTAGAATCTGACAGCAATTATAGATCCCCTTAGTAATTTACGAGATAAATAAAGCAACACATCGGCTATACGGGGTCCCAATTGTGTTAAAATCACTGCCATGTGATGTAATGACTCAAATTGTTACATTGTGTTTAACATTACATTGTTAAACACAATTATGATAGTTTGCTCTATACTTTTTTTCTTACTTTTTAACAAACAAAAGTGAACAGTTTCTCCTCAAGAAAGACATCCTCCCCTCGGCCAGCTGAAACGTATTAAACAAAACAAAAGAGGGCATTTTCACATGCTCCTCAAAAACATGGTTGAATGTAAAGCCTTCAGATAAATGGTCAGATTAAACTTTTACCTTTTTGAACACATTATGCAAAGCTCGTGAAGAACACATAAGCTACAGTCATCAGAGTGAAAGATGCTCTCAAACCAACTGAGAACAAGATTGCCCTCAGAGGCGCATCTCAGCATGTATCAGCAAACTGTAAGCTTAAAGGCAGACTGTGCAGGATTTTCCCCATGCTACATGTTGTTTTGCCTCGGTGTGTTCATTCAGATTACCGCTGCCTCCCTGAACCCTCCCATCACCAGTGCAAAGGACACGCCTCTGTATAAAACAACATAGACCTTCCCATGCCATATAGGCTTGCAGATTGTTACATAACATAATAATAATGATAAATGTTGACAAGCAGAGGACATCAGTGATTTGGCATTGTTTCACTGTATTTTCTTTACTTCATCCAAGACACTTAGAAAGTGGGAAACTTATGAGGGCTAAGTATTGGCACTGATTTCAGTTCACAAGGTCCTGATTTGATGCAATACTGTTTTTGATTGGATTTGATATTGATTTATCGTGTGTAATTTGGTTAACTGGGTTTCAGTAAGCTAGTAGTTCAGCAGGCCACATCTGCAGAACAGGAGGCAAACTACATATAACATTTAGCAAAAATAGATTAAAAGATTGATCTCTGGATTTTAAGAATCAATAACTGATTGTTCAACTTGCTACTTACAAATAGGAAACACCCGGGCTTTCAACTTCCCAGTTGGAAACTTGGGGCTCTTCTCTGACCTCCCATCTGAGCTCCAAGTTCCCTGGCTTTTAGTTCTGCAACATCTCTTAATGTAAATCAACATGGCAGCATTCGCGGTGAACAGTAAGAGCATTTTAAGTACCGAACGCACCACAGTGCAGCCCCCATGCAGGCTGACAGAAAAGGTTATGGCCTAGAAACGTCCCGAACACAACAAGCACAGGCAGAGGAGGGGGAAAGGGGAGACTTGCCAGCTGTGCTTATTTTCACAGATAAACAACAGAGCAAAGTGGTGATAAAGGGTGATCATTTGAAAACATTTTAAAAGGTACACTTCTGTATAGTACGCCTTTAAAATCTGAAACTCCTGCAATCATAGCGATGCCATCATATGATATATTACTCTAGTTTCTTCTTTTTTTTTCCCACCACAGGCTGTTCTTTTCGGCTGTGTCAGAAGCTGCCTTTGAGGCCTGCTCTAATCCCTGAACATGAATCCCTGAGTAAACTAGTAGTGGATGTGTCCATAAATCCACATCATCCAACCTATACAGGATGCACCTTGACTCTGCAGCCTCGCTATCCCTCTCATCCACACGGTGGATGACAATGCGGGAAATGGAGGGGCGGACGCTATCACCTAAAATTACTGAGTGAACTCCAAGTGATCATTACAGAGGGTCATTTCAGAACATCAGACCATTTGGCAAAAACAAATATATCTTGAAATATGAATATCTTCCCCTATATTTTCGCCGAGCAGGGCGGGTGTCTTATATGTGACCACATTGGTGGACCGCAAATGCTTCCCTGCAACTGAAGAGAAAAAAAGAAGAAAGGAAAAGTCTTTAAGGAGCGGATATCCCAGTGTGGCAGGCTGGATAGAAATTTCATGGAGGGATATAAAATCTTCAGTATTACAAGAAATGTAATATATTGCAAACCACTAGAACTTGCCAATAACTTACTGAATGATTTTTTTTCTCAAACAATATAATTTAATGACTTATTAACACTCCATCCATCCATCCGTCCTGGTATAGTAGCACTGGCATAGTAACCTTCTGTGCCTCTCCTGCCTTCCTGCTGCATCTCTGGGCTCAGGATGAATGGGAGAGTGACACTTTGTAATGCTTTAGGCTGAGGAGCTCACTCTAATAGGCCTATGCTTAATTAGTATGGGACTCCCCCTGTAAGCAAAGATAAATCTTAACCCCTTGAAAGAAAGGCTGCTGACATACATACAAACACAATTACACACGCATGCAGACACACACTGCACACTGACGGAGGCAAACACTTCCACACACACACACACACACACTAACACAAACAGGGAATCTTCAGTTTTCAAAGCCCTCTGAGCTGCGATGTGATGCTGATAATACTTACAAAGCAATGCAGACTCCTCTCTCTCTCTCTCTTTCTCTCTCCCTATCTCTCTCTCTCTCTCTCTCTCATTGCCTTGCAGGCTGCAGAGTGATGTGTCATTTTATAATCCTGTGCCAGCTAAATTACATTAGGAATATCCTCTCATTAATTAAACCCGCTATTGGCAGCACCTGAGATAAAACAGATTATAAGAGCTGAGAGTGAAAACACAGAGCGCAGAATGCAGGCGTCAGCACTTTGTGTCTTTTGACATGTGTGTCTCTCTCGCCCTCTCTCTCTCTCTCGGTGCATGTGTGTGTGTGTGTGTTCATGAGAGCATGAGGGAGAGGAGAAAGACAGAGAGCAAAGAGAGCATGCATGAGGCAATGGCATCGGTTGAGATCTGTCGGACTGTTTCTGTCTATAGATGGTGCTGCCGCATTGACGCTGCCCGCCTCGCCACAATCTGTAGATACACACTCTGTGATTAGGGAAAAGTTTATCCTTTCAGAGATGGTTTACCGTTAACAGGATTTAGTTTCAGGGTTAATGGACGCTATTCATATGCTCTTCTGCACTGCTTTTGACAGGTGGTGTACATAAAGTCCATAACAACACAGCCTCTATCATCAAATCATTCCGTAGCTCTGGCACCAGAGCAAAGTACGGCTCTAAATCAGCTGTTTTGATCTCTTCAGAACAGTACTGCCAGCCCATTTTAAAAACTTTTCTCATTTTGTGCTGCATCTTGATTTTTCAGCTGAACTGAAGGGATAAACTCCCCTTACAGACGTGGCATATCAATGGCATCGGCAACATGCAAAAAGTGGATTTTGTCTGGTTTTCTCAGATCACCAATTGAATATGAAATTCATCATGTCTTGCTCAGATATAGTAGTCTGGCTTTGGAGAACATATTCACTTTTTTTTTTTTTTAATTTGACCAAGCAACACTTGAGTCTGTAAAGAAGAAAATCAAAGCAGATACCCCATTAAAATGTATCAGAAATACCTCCTTCGAACAAATTAATCATGTTAAAAATTCATATTAAGCACACTGCCCTTGCTTGCTGTCAAAACTGATTAATGCAAAGGAAAGACGGGAGAGAGAAAAAGAAAAAAGAAAAAAAAACTTGTATAAATATCAAGTGAGTCCAAGTGGGAATGCATGTTGTCTTTGTATGCATCCCATATAAACCCATTGTGGAGTTCACACGGGTCCCTTACAAAGGAATAAATCACTGCCTTCGGACAAATTAATCAAAGTGCCCAGCTGTTGCTGTGCATGGCTAACTGGCGACAGCGCCGGCAGAGACTGAGACTCCCTCCCTGGGCGTAGAGTCTCGCCTCCCCTCCCCTCTCAAAGCAGTGGACCTGAAGTGGCAGATTGGGTTTGTCTCCCCTTGAGTGATGTAGTGCCACTTCACACCTGATACTTTATCACCGGGTCAGATGTTTTTTAACCCGATACGCTTCTCCGCTTTCTCCCAGAACAATTCATAACCACTTTTATTTTTTTTACCCAGTCGAAACCCTTCACCGCCGCCGTCATCAGGCTACAACAGTATGCCTTTGACAATTTAAATGCTGTTGTTTAGAATGTACAATTCCCTGCAGGATTTATCTGGAACCATATGGCTCTGTCTCAGTGTTTTGGTGGCATTTCTTGGGAAGATGTTTTTTAGGTTGCAGCACTGTCACTGCTTTCTTTTGAGGAGCCTTCTTCTTCAGTTGAGCTTGAAGGAAGCACAAAGTGGTTGCAAGGCGTAATAGAAAATCTCACAATGCGTGACAATGTCAACTAAAAAAAAGTAGAAGAACTTAGGCTGACTGCACACCGGAAGCGGCATCACGTAACTCAAACAGGACGCTGCTCCTGATGCACTTCAGCTGCATTGTTGTCATTGTCCCGGAACATTTTTGCATTACAATTCATTATTGATCCCCGATTCATTATTTATGTGCATCGTACGCCGCTGGTGTGGGGCCACCTCAAGTATCCTCAACATCAATTTAAATCCATTTCAGCACAGTCAGTTGTTGAGCCAAAAAGGAGGCCGCGTGAACATGAATGCAGATCTTAAAATTAGGGAATTTTTCAGGTGGATAAGCATAAAAAAACACAATACATTCAGCTATATTTCGTTTCAACACACATTTCATATTTTAATTACGGTGAGTGAAGGCACACGTCCACTGGGGCGGACGAGTGATGCTGACCTCTTTGGGGATATACGTACCGGGAAGCGGAAAATTATCACTGAACAATTAAACCTTTTTTTCCCATTAAACAAAACTGAAAAGCAAAATAAAACCCAGTCTCTCTGTTTATTACTGTGTGTCAAGGCGCCTCCAGGGAGCGACGTTTGGTGACACTATATGCGCACTTGGAGGACTGACATCAGCGAGGGGGAACTTTCAGCGTGACACAATTAAAATGTTGTCAGCGAAATGAGCAGAGGCATAAATAACTAACCGAACAGATAACTGATAAGATAACTGAACACCTGTACATGCAGTCAACTTAATGTCAGTTTCAGCTCTGTTTCAGACGCGTGTCGGATTAAGCTTGCTTCCTGAATGATTGGGCGTGCTCCAAAACCCCATCAGCACATGCCGGGTATTTTTTATTTTTCCACCTGACCCGACGGCACATATTATAGCTAAATCATGGTGAAAATCATTGGATTGCCACCACAATCCTTGCAGAGGCACAAAGGTTTGGCTTTGATGAAGAGCCAATAATGGCTCGTTTATTGTTTGTTTTCACAGCTACAGTTACACAATTCACGTAATAGCCAGTAGCCTACAGCTGCCGCCCACACTGCTTTTGCACGCTTTGCTCTGCCCTTGCCGCTATGGAAGAAGTGTAAAGCCGGCATGTCCAAATGGAGCACATCTATGGACCAAGCTAACTGTGATCCTGTGAGCGAGTGAGTGAGTAAATGAGTGAGTATCACCTATCGCTCATAGAGGTGCTTCATGTCTAAATAGGTCTGATTTAATACATCCAGTTCAGTCCATTGACATGTATATTTGCCTGGATTTTGTGGCACCATCTGATTAGAAATCCATCACAGAGGCTGGAATAAAGAACACTTCATATGCTGATTGTGTATTTGCCTTAATTTCAACCCCTAACCTTGAAAAACACTGTCCAAGTAACCCCACATGCGTACTATAAGTGTGTATGCAAGTGCCTGCGTCATGGATGTCAGTCATGCATGTGACACAGCCGTCACCTGCTCTGCCTCCAGCATCACCATGCACTCAGAGTAATGGAGACTGCAGGGAGGGATGGGAGTTATGTGACTCAGATTTCTCCCTACTGGCTCTCTTTTTGTTTTCCTCAAAAACATCTAATACCTCTCCACCCGATCTGCACTCCTTATTTTTTATTATTTCCTCTTTTTTTTCCCGAATTCTTCGACTGATCACCACCCCCTACTCTTCTCTCTTCTCTCCCCCTTGCTGGCTGTTGATGTCCTCTGCAGAGGAAATCACTCCAGGAAGAAGTTTACTTTGTGCTAATCTCATAAATGCCCCGCATCTCCCCTCCTCTGTCCCCCCGTGATGCAGGCACGCAATAAAACCACTTACATAAACCTCTCCTCCGAGACAGCGCTGATAAAACAGCTGACATGTTCAAAGTTCCACTCTGCCTTCTCTCTCTCTCGCCGGATGCTCGTGATTTCCACCAGGAATGCTTTATTTGGATCCTTTATTACATGTGCTGTCCCAAAGTCTTGAAGGGCGGTTTTAATATGTGATTCTCTGCCCTGTAGCGCATGAAAGAAGTATGAGGCACTCTGAAAAATGTTGCCATTTATGAGCACAAACACATTTAACTGGCTCACCTGTTGTTAAGTGATCAATATGGGGATGGCACCAGCGTTTGTGGGGTAAGTTATTGCTATAGCAGCAAACCAGGAGTATCCACTATTCTAACAACTTGTAGAGCCTGGGTAATTTAAATTTTTTTTTTGCACAGTGCATCCTCTTTCTCCACAGAGCAATAGCTCTGCAAATAATCAAAATTCAGGGGAATAACAATCAAGCCCATCCCTTAGATCCCACACAATCTTGCTTGTATATTTTCTAATAAATAGTGATAATGGTAATACAAATCAAAGTTTCAAGTGATATTTCTCAGTTAAAATGAACTACTGCTGATCATATTTTGACGAAAATTTGAGGAAATTATGTATCTCACCACTGTGTATATGTCATGCACCTTATCTCAAACTTAACTAATAAAATAAAACAAAACTTTGGGAAATTATGAATTTCACCACCATTCAGAATGACACTGACAGGGCAAAGTGGGCCGATACAAATACATTTCAAAACAAGGTTTCTGATGGACCGAGAGGTGGATGCAATCATGCGTGGGGAGCAAAACGTTTAACGTTGGCATGTTCACTTAACCTTGACTCCGTGGACATCCACTGGCCTTCAGACGCTCTCCCTTTTCTTCCCACATCACCTTGTATAATGAAAGCTTGTGGCTGGCCTGTACCTGCCTTCTCTTTCATTCTGATTAGTGAGTCAGAACACACCGGCACCATTCATTACCTATTCTTTTCCACACCTCTACCTCACACCTCCCTCTACACCCTCACACCTCCTTCCATCTCCCTTAGTCTCTCCACTTCTCCCTCTGCCTCCCTTGAAGCTCCCACTCCACCATCCACCATATGATGTGCCATCATTCACCTCGATGGAGCTATTCTCTCCCTGAATGGGATCATAATCGGCCCAGCTTTGCTTTTAATAGCCAAAGTGACAATACCATGTATGTGTGTATGCATGAATGTTAGTGTGAGTAGGTGTGTGTGTGCGTGTGTATGTGTGTGTGTTCCTGCGTCTGACACCTCTGTGGCTGTGCGGCTGAGCATGGGCAGATGTGCCCACTGGAGCAGAACTGCCTGAGCTCGTGTAAGAGACTTGGCCATTAATGAGATGGTGACAAAACTCACACACTCCAATTAAAGAGAGTGAATGGATGCTATTTAAAATAGAGAGACTGGGAAGCATGAGAAATGACAAGGATAACCTATAGAGAGGGATGGCACATTTAAATGGAGGAGTGGCTGCGGATGGCTCTGAGGGGAATGACCTGAACACCTACTGCTCAATATTAAATATGAAAGAAAACCACCTCTGAGACACATTTTGAAGGTAATAGCTTCGACAGTGCCTCAACAATTGATCTTTACCTTTTAATTCACTGAATGAGGGGGAAAAACCCATTAAAATTCATCAATGAATGAATCAAAATCAAACAAAAACAACAACAAAAAAGAATGGGGATTGGAATTCCCACTCCTGCACATAAAAGTTTTAAAGGCCCACTCTGCTTAAAATTGTGTTTTTTTCTGTTTTTGATGTGTTTTGCTAGATATCTCACAGACTGTTACCAATCTGTTATATTACAGACTGGTAACCAAGCCTCAGGATCTCACTATCTATTTCCATATTTAGCTAAAGCAATAGTAGTTGACAAAGCACAGCAGATGCCTTTCTCCAGAGACTCTCTATGGTTTTCAAAGCGTTTCTTCTTAACCGCACATTTGGGTGTTTATCTTTACAAGGTAGGCAGCTGTTATCGTAGCTGGCGATCAGGGCAAAGATTTAGCTAGCATTAGCAACACATTATAAGCTAATTGATAATATAGTCAAGCTGAAGGCTCATGTCATCTATTACTGTTTCTAACGTTATTGAGAGTGATACATAAAGAAAAAGCACCATTCTGATACGTTGACTTGTAGGCGACCCTGTACAAATTTGCTCTTCATTTTCTTCGGAATCGGGCTCCGGTTTGAACATTTATGGATGAATTAACCTATTTTACCTCTTGCCATTGTGGAACGTAGCCTACAGGAGCAAAACACAAAACAAGCGGAGTTCGTGTGGGCAGAGTCAAAGGTGAGTTTGGTGATTTGAATAGAGGCGGGGACTATTTGCATATTCATAGATCCTCACATTCTCAGTGAGGGCAAAGGTGTGGAGTTACATATGAGGCTTTTTTTCATGGAAAAACAATTTATCAATATGTAATTTTATTGAGCAGAGATGAGTATCTAAGGGTTTAATCAATGCCAGGAATGGGTCTTTAAGAGGATTACTTCAACCTGTGTGCACCTATTCAAGATTATCTACCATAGACTACTTCCAGTACATTCTACATTTTTCTACACTATGACTTTATCGTGTGGCACTTCAGACACTGACCTGAACTGTTGGCTGGGGTATTTACATGTTACCATTTTGTCAGGCTTAATCCTCCATCTTTCTGAGCTCCGCCTCATTAGAGTTATAGGGGGCTTCAGGTGTTACAGGGTCCCATGTGTGATAACACCACTCTGCCTGCCCACACCTCTCCCCTCTCCACATTCATGCCCATCAGTCTGCCGGTGTGTGTTCTCTATCGAATTACTGCTAAGGGACTGGCTTTCTGGGTCACTCTCCTGCTCTATTCTGTCGGCCGCTGTCTTATTTCCAGTCGGTTGTGTCTCCTCACCTTAAGTGGTATGTGGGAATTGAGGAGGGAAGATAGTGTGAAAGCATTAATGTTAGTATGTTAGTGCTGTGTAGTAACTGTTATGATGAGCTTTGTTCACTCTGACCTATCTCTCTCTCCTGGCATCTGGCATGTTTGGTGTTTTTCAGTATATAGATAAAAAGTAGCAAACCAGCAAATTACTAAATGTGATTGCACAACTCAAATTTAATAAAGGTCTTAGTAAAGCCTTAGTAATATGTAAATTGGTCAGAGATAGGAAGGAATTGAGATGGTGAACTCAAAAGCTACTATAGCTGATGTTAACTTCATGTAGCTATAAGGTCTCATATGGGTTGGGGTTAGGGTTTATTTTGTGTTGGAAATTGTTGTTGTTGTATTTATCAAGCTAACCCCCAGCAGTTATGTCACCTAACGCGAATTATTAGAATCCTAGCCTATGTGTCCTGTTATTCATCAATATAGTTAGCTAGTTAACTTAGCTTGTTAGGCTAGCATCAGCTACACAACCATTACATCTGTTGGTAGGTGTAAACATTTAGTTACAACAAAGCTCTTACTAAGAACACACTAAGAAGAAGAGTTTATATGATCCAACAGGTTTTATTTTAGTGATGTGTGAATCTCAATTTAATCTTACACTTAGTTACTAGGCCACATTTGAGCTGGTGCAATGAACTGTTGGAGACAGTGAGGATGTAGCTCTGGGTGGTCAGCAGGCCAGTTGTCCTATCTTCCTTTTACACAAAAGTGCAGTGCCATTTTTATGGATGACCACTAAGGATGTATGTTGTTATATATGTGGTCAGTCTTGTTGTCTGCACTGTGCTCGTTACACACAAAAAAGTGTACAAGTGGTATGTACTGTGGGTAGTAGGTACATGGGTGGTAAGTCCTGTTCCCACCATGCTATAGAGTGTGTTTGGTATGTTGGACCCCTCTGCAGTCAGCATTGATCGACCTCCCTCCCTGGACACTCAGTGCAGCACGACCCCTCCAGCTACCATCCAGTAATTGATCCTGTAGTACTGTTGTAGATTCCCATGGCACACTGACTCTGTGTATGTGTGTGTGTCTGTGTGTCTTCCACATCTCCCTCCCCCTGGCTGGGCTTCTAG
This sequence comes from Holocentrus rufus, assembly GCA_900302615.1. Classification (NCBI taxonomy): domain Eukaryota; kingdom Metazoa; phylum Chordata; class Actinopteri; order Holocentriformes; family Holocentridae; genus Holocentrus; species Holocentrus rufus. Next base: position 11,722 of record OMLF01011036.1, read on the forward strand.
CAGTGCGTCCCACCTTGCTAACCTCTCTATTGCATTCAGACTGTATCCAAAGGCCATAGTGATGGGCAGAGCACTAAGTCTGTACTTAGATACATCTTTTCTCTCTTTTTTCCACTGCTCGCTTGTCCAATTTATTTATTTTTTTCTATACAATCCACAGCACTTACCCATAGCCTAATGAAACCTCTCTCCTTTCGGATAGGCTTCATTCAGACTGCAGAGGGTTTGCCTGGCGATCAAATAGCCCCCTGATTTTATGCAGATGAAAGTAAATCAACGCTCCTCCAAGTTGTTTCAATGCCCCGCCACGCTCGATTGTCTAGCCATTTCGAGCAGCTCGCTCACCATAAAAGAGCCTATTTCGCTTCCATCCACTCTGAGAAAGAAAGAGAAAAGAGGGGAGTGCCAAGTGAAAGCCTCAGTCTTGCTTTTGCTGGAAGATTAGCAGCTGCCAGGAAGCTTTCAGAACCTCAGAGAAGACACACGTACACACACACACTTATGCATTTCCGCATGTATGCACAAAGGCGCATACACACACACACACACACGCACAGACACACAGACAATAATCAGATAGTCACACACGTGTGCGCACGTGCACACACACACACATACACACACACATGCTTGCACACACACACACAGACACACAAACATGGAGTTGGAGCAGTTGGAGTTTCTTTCAGTCTCTGTACCAGTGTATCTGCAATTCAAAGTGCTGTGTTTTGCCTCTGCCAAATTACAAGCTCCATTTGCCAGCCTAATTAACGGTTCATAGCACTCAGTGAAATTTATTGCCGCAGCCCAGGCGCATGCCAAACCAAACAGGATAGACCTCACAGATAACCGTAAACTTGTAACTTGGCCATGGAACCTGACACCTTGAAAAAACAAACTTGTTACAGGGAGTCTGTTTATATACTCCTCTCACCCCTCTCTCTCTTTCCTTCTCTCTCTCTCTCTCTCTCTCTCTCTCCCCCCCTCTCTCTCTATCCTCACCCCTCCCTCCTCTGCCTCTCTTCTCGCTCCACTGTCTCGGCTGACAGTTACTTGACTGTTTCACTTCACGGTCTCCGTGGCGATGGTTGTTAAGAGGGAAAAGCCAGACTCACAACCTATTCCTTTCGACCGCGATTCATTGTATGTTTGTCAGCGGGTGCCCTCGTGGTCAATACTGTTTAGATGCACAGCTGAAATGTGAATCCAGAGCAGAGGACACAATAGGACAAGACAAGACATGAATTTCAACCTAACCCCTTGGAATCATCCAAACAATCCTCCTCAGTTTCTTAAAAAAAAAAAAAAAAAATAGTGGAACATCAACAGCTTGAACATAAACTGACATAACCTGAGAGTAAACCCAGCATGCCGTTCTCTGACTTACAAGTAAAAGAGTCTTGCACATTGTGAAAATGTGTAAAGTCTTGCAGGCTGTCATTAATAATCAGTTACTCTTTGGGGAGATCCTGATGCATTCTTTGACACACATACCTACCCACACTAACATAAGCATACACACATGCACACACTATTTGCGGAGTTAAAAAAAAAAAATCTGCCCAGCAACTGACAGAATGGAGGTTCCAATCCAGGGAGCACCAATTGCTTCCTCAGGCAAGCTGTCCCTGATGCTTTAACTGCGACGACGGAGGTGCTGAGAGGTGTCCGACGGGGACCTTTCTCATGTGGCTCGAGCACTCTGTCAAATTCTTGCATCATACAGTTATGACAGAGCTCATCTTCTAGCCAGCTGACTGGAGCCGTCCTTGGCGGCTCTGTCTCAGACTACAGAATAAAGACGCCAAAACAAGTCCTGCGGAGTGATGTACACTCAGCTGTGATATATACAGTACGATGCTGAGGGAGCTAACGCGAAATGATTGATACGCAGCTATCAGTGCCCACATCCATATTCATGATGTGGGCTTAAATTTCGCTTTTGGCAAGGTACGTGAAAGTAATATGTGTTCTGCCTTTGCCTCAAAGTTGCGACAGTTTGTATTCGTACTATAACCAGAATGTTCGCTTCAAGTGCAATGTAACAGGAGATTGGAAATATAATCCTACATTCAGACAGAACACTGCATAAGAGAGAGAGAGAGAGAGAGAGAGAGAGAGAGAATTCAGAGGTGGCAGCAGTGCTCACAAAGTCGGTGGAAAGAGGTGAAAGGAGTGAGAGAGGTGGTGTCAGCTGAGGTGCAGAGCCATTCGAGCTGAAACTTTTTCAACCTGCTGTTCATCATGATCATTCACCTGTGATAGGCTGTTTCATATATCCAGCCTATGGTATATTAAGTTGCTCAAATGAGCCGTTTTTTTTTATGCTTGACAGAACAGGGTGGAGAAATGGCCATATTTTCTTTGTCATGCACGGAAGTTACATGAATGGATGTTATGGAGCGGTGATTCATTTAGTTTATAAGAGAGTGAAAATGATTGGTTTGTTCAAAAGCTGCACAACAATAGTGCTTTGAGGTTTTCCTGAGCCCTATGACTCTGTATATCAGGGTGATCTAGGTTCAGTATTTTTCAATTGTGGCCATATTAAAATGTTGATACCCATCATTTCTATAACCGTACATCGGACAACCTCACTGTTCACTTGAACCATAGAAATTCTGTCTTTCTGGCCTGCAACAACATGCTGTTCATAGTGTCATCTTTGGAAATTAATATTCATGAGAAGAATTTTCATCCATGAGGAAAAAATAAAATTCCAGGGCAGTTCCCTGCAGAGCTCATGCTCTAAAATTATATACTTGTTTAAAATCACAAGTTTTATGTATATCTTATGTATATTTTATATGACTCGCTCAGTATACAGTAAATGTGATGTTCATGTATAAGAACCTATCATGCAGTAAAATTATGTGACAATTCTACTGGCAGGCGGATCACAACATAGGGCGTTTCTCTTTGTAGCCAGTCCTACGTGTCTTCCAGCTCTTTACAAGCATCCTTCCTCTTTTTTTTTCTCTAAAATTTTGCAAAGACCATTTCTTTTCTGGTGGCAGTGGTTGTAAGTTTGCACAAAAAAATGACACCACTTGTTTTTGGATGAGAGTTGTTGATAGTGCTGTATTGTTACCTAGCTAGCTACATCTGCCAGTGAGCTGAAGAACTACAGGGTTGTTTTTCTGTCTCTAACGCCTCAGTTTTGAATGTTTCACTCTGTGGCAACAGTGCACATTTTCAATATGCAGACTTACACATTGATGAACCCTCAGATTTTAAGGTGGAACTGAGGATTACATATATGCACAAAACATAAAAGAATACACACAACTGACTGAGGTGCACTAAAAGTTTTATGACAACTTAACTAATGTTGGTGTAGATTCATGCATGGAATTGAGAATCTGCTGCCCAATCTCACCTCCCAAATGGGCCTTTCTCTGTTCTGGACCCCCAGTATAATAATAGAAGGAAACAGTGTATCAGTTTACAATAGGGAAATTTGTAATGCTAAAGATGGCGTGGAAGACACACTAGCAGCCAATTATAATTTCAGATTATGCGTAGCCGCACAACGTTAATATTTACGAGAGATTGTACAAGTAGGGGGCCAAAGCTCAACGGAAAACAACGCTGCAAGCCAAGATAAGCCCGGGCAAGACAACTGTTGGCTTGCTCGACACAGCCGAATTGATACAGGTAAAAATCTAAATTATGCGTTAAAAGATTGGCTCGACTACGTGCCTGACATGAGTGCTCGCAGTTAACATGGCAGCGACAAGGACTGCCGCAAAGCAGAATGCCATCATCTCTCTGGGGCTGTGGATACCACATGCGCACAAGTCTTGATGAAGGAAAAATATAGTTTCTGTGGCAGAACAAATTATAACACTCCTTATACTTTACATCAAAATGATATCACCGTGTTATATACGATTGATAAAGTTCCTCAATATGAAAGGCAAATGATAATTCATGTGCCAGTATGTTAGATATACATAACTCCCCATTCAAAGAGATAGAGGTCTGGTCTCTTTGGTCATGATCCGGGCCTGTTTATAGGTGGTGGCCGAGTGCCCTGTTTCCTATTACAAAACCGTCTCTGCCTCTGGCGAGCGGGCACGCTTGATTCCATGCCAAATGAAAAACAAGAGTAAGCCAGGTGGTGTCATCATCAAATGTGCTTGTATGGTTTCGCGCTAAATCTAATTGCTGCATTTTGAAGTCAAGCGATCAAAAGGGAGGTGACATTTCAGAATGTGCGGCAACAAAAAGCAAGGCTTGCTTTTGTAATTGCCAGACTATCCAAGAAAGAAACTTGTTTTTTTCTTAGATAGGGGCTTGACTTAAATCCCCATTTGATGGATGGCAAGCTTAGCTCAGCCCTGACGAGGCCTGGGTGTTTAAATCCCAGAATTCCTCTAAATTGTCTCCTTTGTATTACCTGTACTTCAGTTATTGGACCCTCACATCGGCCCTACAGCCCTTTTGGATTAATTTATTGATTTTTGTCCAGATGTCCCAGGTAAACCTCAGTGTGGAGTGAGGAACATTTCTTCCTGTAAAGTAGAGCTTTGTGTTTGAATAGAATTGGAGTGTTTATAACCATGTCCTTGCACAGACGCGTGTAAACACACACACATACACACTCTCACACACACACGCGCGTGCGAACACACATGCACGAACAGAAGCTGGACACAAGAAAGAGAAATGGATCATGGTAATTCTCCATGCTTCTAACTCTGTTCTGGTCTCAGACAGCCTCTGAGTAGATTGCCTCTGAGTTGCACCACATGAGTAACCCTCCCCTGCAGATGTGACCAACTACCTTAAGTCCAGAAAGAAAGGAATGAGAGGGAAAGAAAAAAAAAATCAAGAAAAAAATCCTTTTTATGTTTCTAGGCTAGTGTTGGAAATCCTTGGCTCTCTTCTCGTGGGAATGGCTTTTTTGTTGTAGGTAGAATCAGTGTATCAATCAAAGCAAAGTCTAAATGAGACACAGAGGGACGCAAACATAGCCCTGTTGCTAATTGATCAATGAGTTGTTCAAGGAATTAAAAAGGAGGAGGCTTCATTAGCACAAATGTCTCAAATCTCGGAATCCAGCTCCTCTCAGGCACAAATCAAAAAATACAATAAGAATTGAAATCATTTGAGGCTTTAAAGTGAATTTATACTGTTCCTGACGGTCATCCGTTCAAAGCTGGGCTGTGCTGTATGGATCTTGTTTCTTGTTTTGCTGAGCCGATGCTGTGTTCAAAGAAAAGGAATCCCCTCTTTTCTCTTTGCAACAATGGAGACTCCATAAGACTTAGTCTAAGACTGATCCCTGTAATTCCCTCCATATTATACAATTGTGCCACATGAAAATAAGAAGACTTTACAACAGCACACATCATATTCTCTTAAAAGCGTGGCCATTAGTGGAGAAGAAACTGGACCGGGTTTAACTTGTCAGGCGGCTTCAAAGACGACTGTGTGGGCCTCTCGGAAGCCTCCCTGGCTGATGGAGAATTATTGATTGTGTGTTCAGATATCTTGAGGCGCTGGTGTATAACATTGGGGTTTAAATTCAGCCCTAATGCTCAGCCCATGCATAATTTATGTAGTTCCCATCAAAAGGTAGTAGCAATGCAAACTAAAGAGGTCTCAAGAAGCCTTTTGTTGAAAGTTTTCACACATCACCAAGCTCAAAGCTCAGTATGATTTTACAGCAATAGGTCAGTATCCATGAGAGAAAGCAAAAATAAAACTTCACCAACTGTGTGAAGCAGCACTTGAGAACTGGAGGAGGCTTTTGATGTATGTGTGAAATATACGGACTCACACTGATGTATCTACTACGTGCAATTTACATTTGCAAAATAAACCAGGAATGAAGAGAGAATCTGCAGAGTGTTAACACCATTTGAGTGAAACACAAAATAAGATCTATTGACTTTTGTGGTTAATTACATACCTGCACATTCAGACCTGTGTAACTCACAACTCATTTTATGGGTTGCGCTGTTTTTTATGTCCGTTCGCCTTCCCTCTTGCTTGTAAAAACAACATGCATTAGTTGAATAATGAAAGGACTATTCAGATATTGATCTGTCTGCCGGTATTGACCAGCGCTGCTGCTGGCTATGCTTTTCCACATGGTAAAGACATTTATATAGATGGAGAGGTGCATCTACTTGTAATTACGGACCACAGCTGAAATACAAGCACTGCTTATGGGAATATAAGAATCATGGAATCTTCCAGAATTGTCAGGGCTGTCTATTGGTGCCTAAGTAAGTAGCTGCCCCTCCATATTAGTATATGCATCCTATAACTGTGGATGTGACTTGATTGTCAGTGGATGTTGGAATTCTGTGTGCTCCACACTGCGCCGACCATCAACTTGATTTCTGAGTTCTTTCTCTTGAAGAGCATTTGACACTTTTGAATTACTCTTGTTGCATGCAATTTTCAACATCCATTAAAGGATAGGTTTGGTATTGCTCAACCCTTGCCATATTAAATTGTTGATATCTGTGATTTATAATCGCACATAGCAGAACCTCACTGCTAGCTTTACTGATGAGAAACTTACCATTCTGCAGCAGCTTCTTGCCAGTCTTCAACACAGTTGGGAAACACCCAGCACTGTCAAATATGTCTTGATTGTTCACCCCAAAAATGGCTGTAAACAAGAAGTTATATTAAGCATTTACAATAATATATTTCCTTATTCATAAAGTTCTTCTGTTCGTGCGCTATTCCATCTTGTAAATTTCCAACCTGTGGCAATGTGGGGTTCATGGTGTCACCTCAGGATAAATGAATGCTCACAAGAAGGAGAAACTCAGGATTTTCCTCTGCATTAGCCGAGTTAGCAGTGTAGATGTATACAAGGCAATGCATTTTTGTAAATGCTAATAAAAGCTGTTATTAAGCACCATTTGCAACTGTTTTATTTCAGTGAACAATATCAACACAGATTTCATTGTGCTGTGAGTTTTTCAAAAGGGACATTTATAATGTTTTTTGAGGCTGAAAACAAGTTCCCTGTTGGATTGTGATGAAAGCTAGCAAGAAGCAGCAGCAGAGTGGTAAGTTCTTCGTCACTAAAGCTAGCAGTGAGGTCGCGCTATGTACTTTTAAAAATGATGGGTATCAACATTTTAATATGGCTGGGTTAAAAAATGCCGAGCCTATCCATTAATAAATGCCACTGAATGTTTGATCGCATATATTTGCACTGAAAATGTACCCTGCACTTCACACTCAATCATACCAACCTCAGGGGAGGATAAGAGCGGTGTTTGAAGCATCGGACAACACGGCTTCACGAGACCATTCACATTCAGTTCATACCATAACAGGTGGTGGACTAAGCAGAGAGTTTAACTATTTTTTTTCCTCTTTCCTTTATTTATATGCCCTGCTCATTACGCCCTCATGTGTGTCTGGCACAGCGGGAGGGTGGGTTTTGACAGTGCCCATCCTCATTACCGGCGGGGCAACACCTGAGAGATGAGATGCATCCTGACACCCAGGGCTGATTCTCACCTCCATTAACACCAGCAGGAGGTCGCCATGATATGATTACTGCCGGGAAGGAAGGAGGAATGGAGGGAGGGAAATAAGAAGGGAGGGTGAGAGGGAAGCAGGGAATGAAGGAATGAGGAGAGGTAGGGGAGGAAGGCTAGAGGAAAAGGGTGCAGGTGATGAAGCAAAGGAGCGAGGGAGGGAGCGAAAGAGTGTGATGATGAAGAGGGGGGTGGATGGAGATGCTGGGGGGCAGATGACAGCAGCCCCTGTCTGGAGTGCATAAGGCGGCAGCCGTGGGGCCTAATGATGGAGGTCATTGGCACGCAGCTCAGTCAGGGCGGCTGGCTATGATCAATACCACCTGATGAGGTGTCTGAGTTCCCTCTGATGTGCATCAAAATGGAATATGTTTTTCCTCCCCATTTAATCAATGGGAAGAGTGTGAAACTAATTGGGCAAAATTGCAGGGGCATTTATTGATTAATCAAGCAGAAAAACGAGGGGAGCATAACGGGAGCTGAGGCCTTGACATCCGAGGGCAACGACATGGTGTTTTGATTGGTGAAATTAATCGATATCTAGGGATCACTGGCTGGCGCATAAAAGTTGGAGGGGCATGAAATATTTAAAGGCGCCGTGGCAACAGCACCTGCAGATCTACAGAAAGCTGAATAAAAACAGACTGGCATCAATTTTGAATGCCAGACAGTCACATACCATATAGCACTCCTGTGGATGATGGGATTTTTTCCCCCCATAATGTCAGTTTCCTCTCCCCATTCTACCCCTGTATACAACAGTTTCAATATATAGTCAATGTGGCGTGCTTTATTATAGAGCATGTCTTATAGCTTTTTGTATCTTTTCTCCAGCATCACAAAAATCTCTTGGTGTTGGCCCTGTTTTGCATTGTGGGAAATGTGTTTGAGAATGGTTTGTGCATGGTGGAATGTCACAGTGGGGTCCTCTGAAGGACAGGAATTGTGAGTCTATAATCTCTCGTCTCTGTAGCATTGACCCCCCAGGGAGAGTTGGATCAGGCCACTTGATTCAGTCTTTTAGTTCCACTATAGTGCACTATTCCAGACGCCAGTACAAAAGCCATCTCCCTTGTCGAAGTGGATGGAAATAGCGTT